>OMLC01104628.1:6186-16284 GCA_900302585.1 Regalecus glesne
GTATGTGTGTGTGCGTGTGTATATATATGTATATATATGTATATATATTGCAGTGATTCAAGGTACAGTTTCAATCGAAATTATTCAACCCTCCCTGCAAATCCGGTTTATTAGTCAAATATAAAAATTAGCAGCTGTTTTCAAAAAACAAATCAAACAAGAGCATTTTAAATGGCTCAAAACAACCAATATTACAGGTGGTTTCTTCAAATTCAACAAAAAATGCTGCTTTTAAGGACTACTGCAGTCTCAAAATGATTCAACCCTCTCATGACTAACATCTTTAGTACTTGGTAGAGCACCCTTTTACTGTTATGACCTGCTGTAAACATGATGCATAGCCAGAAACTAACTTCTGGTAGTGTTCCTGAGTAATCTTAGCCCTTTCCTCATGAGCAAAGGCTTCCAGCTCACTAATACTCTTGGGTCTGTGTGCTGCAACTGCCTTTTTTAAATCACACCAAAGATTTTCAATGGGGTTCAAGTCAGGTGACTGTGATGGCCGCTCTAGTATCTTCCAGGACTTCTTCTGAAACCAAGCCTTAGTGGACTTTGAGGTATGCTTGGGATCATTGTCCTGCTGGAAGGTCCAATGATGCCCAACCTTCAGTTTCCTCACAGATGGCATGACATTTTCTCCCAGCATTTCCTGGTACTTGATTGGATCCATCTTGCCCTCCACACACTGCAGGTCTCCAGTACCAGAGGTGAAGCAGCCCCAGAGCATCACTGAGCCACCACCATGCTTCACCATGCTTCACCATGCTTCACCATATGCATCGCTCAACAGAACAGAATCCCAAAACCTCTTTGGCTGATTTATATAGTTCAGAGCAAATTGGAGCTGACTTTTCCTGTGCCTTTGAAAGAAAATTGGAACTTTTTGGGCAGAGAATCACAGGAGTTGGAGATTAAACCCTCAACTTATTATGGATGTCAAGTTCTGTGACAACTTAGAAACACACATAAAGTTCTTCTTCACAACCAACCATGAAGATGGTATTTCTCCCACTTTATAATGAGAAACCTTTAAGGCCTACCTGATGGGCTGCATTATCTCTTTCTAGTCATCCCTCAAGAAGCGTAATAAAGCAACACAATTCGAAGTAGAAGAGCAAATTCATCAGTTGGATATGGACGATGCTCAACAAACTTCTCTGGAAAAACACAGAGATTCCATCCATCCATCCATCATCAACCGCTTATCTGAAATCAGGTCGCGGGGGAACTGGAGCCTATCTCCGTTCTCATTGGGCGAGAGGCAGGGTACACCCTGTATAGGTCGCCAGTCTATCACAGCGCAGAACAGTTAGGGGAACAGTGTCAAGGTGTCCTTGAGCAAAACACTGATATCGCTGCACTAAAATTCAAACTGAATAAAATACTGTCAGACAGAATTTGCAGAGCCTCTACCTTTGCTAAACAAAAGTACTTTGACTTTAGCTTAGAGATAGAACGTGAGGATTGCTTACCATATTCTACAAGAGCAGTTATACTATCAGCCGTGTTGGTCAACAGACCATAAAAACGCAACCCTATCTTTCATGACACAATAAGGATCTGGAAACAACTGGAAAAAAAACACATTTCAATCTCAGCGTGTTGTCATTTTTACTACCAATAGCTGCAAACCCCACCTTTCCTCTATTCTAGATGAGTCTTTCAATATCTGGGAGGAATCGGGGGCTCTGTCATATCGGTAGCCTGCAAATTGAGGAGACTTTTGCCTCTTTCCAATAAATCCAGCAGAAGTACAACTTACCCAAACATCAATTTTTCAGAAATCTTCTGGTCAGAAACTATGTGAAAACAGACCTTCCTAATTTTGAGATGGCAAAGTCAGACAAGCTAGAGAGCTTTATTAGAATGTTTGCCAACTCACGCTTCATAATTTCTCAACTATACGATACTTTTCAAAGTATGTGCGGTCCCAAGGTGATCAGTATTAAGGAGGAATGGGAAAAGGAGCTTGGAACCTTGGTACCCCTAAACGTGTGGGAGAAGAGCCAAAAATACATCCACGATTGCTCCATTAATGCCCGACACTGTTTAATCCGATTTAATATTCTTCACAGATTACACCACTCAAAGGCTGGGCTGCAGAGAATATTTCCAGATCTATGCGAGAGTAGTGAATCCATGGAGGCTATCTTATCACACAGTCATGCCCTATGCCCAAAAACTACAACAATATCGGTGTGACATTTTCCGTTTCCTTTCCTTGATACGGGAAGTTTAGATAACACCAGGCCCAATTTTGATTATTCTGGGAATATCTGGGGAACTTCTGAAGCTTAGGGTAACACACAACATCTTCTGGCATATGGTGCTTTAACTGGCAAAAAAAATGGATCCTTCTCCACTGGAAAAAAGAAAGAGGTGCCCACCTTCAAACACTGGCTGACAGACCTGACAGACACTCTCCATTCAGAGAGAATCAGATTTATTTTAAAAGATAACCTGAGGGATTTTGAAAAAAAGATTGGCAATCTTTGGTCTTTGAACTTGACAGACAAACTGAACAAGAAAGTTCGTACCAATGCACTCCTGGGGGAATGGAGTAGACGTGGGTACTGAGTTTTGGGGCAGGTTGGGTTAGGGGGAGGGGGAGTTGGATTATGTCGTGTGTGTTGCACCTTTTTTATTTGCTTTCTTAGATTTGTATGTTGTTGTTGTTGTTTTTCTTTTTCTTCTTATTTGTGTGTAACAATCCTCTAAAAGAAACATTTAATGCTACACAAAGTGCCCTTTTCAAAGAAATGTTTCTCAATAAGCATATATGAAACAAGTCAAACCAATGGGCCAGGCTTAACATTTAAGACGCAGCAACTTTACTCAGACAGCTTGTATCAGCCCAAAGTTTTTTTTGGGGAAAAAAAAAATCACTAGAAAAAAATACAGACTTCAGTCCATTGGTAAAGTCTGATTTGACAGGAGCATGATTTATTCTTCAGCATCTAATTAATACCACACTGCTTCTCTCGTATTGTTTATTTCCCTCATGTTTTCCCCAAAGCAATCTCCAACAGTAGCCTTTATCTCTGCCTGTCAAGGAGGCCTCACATACACATTATGTGACCCCTGCCCCTCCCACAAATCAAACCAGCATTCCACCCTCTCCTCTCTCTGTTTCTCCACCCGTCTCTTTGTAGATGTCGATCGATTAGGAAAAAATGCACAATGCTGTAGATTGACCGTATCATCTAACTTGGGTTGGCCTACCAACAATATCAGACTTCAAATACATAGGATGTCAATGCCACATTATTCTACCCTCACTGGATTCACCACCCCTGTTCACAAAATACATATCAGAATTTCTTCTTGCACAAAACTAAATCATTAGTAGACTATGAACGCTTGACCACCCCGAGCCAGTTATCTCTGTCTGTACTACTGCAAAGCTGTGCATTGAATCACATCATATTGTGCTGCATCACATTGATTTGAGAAAAGGCTGAATTGAATTATTTCAATGTTTTCGGCTGCTCTCAATCTACCTAGATGCACGGGCTTGTTGACTGTATACTGAGGTAGGAATTGAATGTATCTCAGAGGTGAGAGGTGCATCCCTCATCGATAGAGGTTTCACTAAACAAAGAGGCCGGTTTTGACAAGCCTCTTTTCAGAGGCTTTTGGGTAAAGAACATATCTATTCTCCACCCAGACCCTATACAACATAGACAGCTTTTCAGAACCTCTAGGCTTCCTGTTCCTACCTGAAACACACGTATACAAATAAACAGGTCATTAGATGAAGGTACTCCACTCTGCCCAGATGAGCCACTGTTAATTCAACCAACCTCCAGTCTGATGTCAAAACTACACCTCAGCCAAAGTAATGTGTGTATTTAGCATACAATTTTCACTCCTACCTGAAGAGCATTCATACATAATATATGACCAAAAAACAAAACACAGCTATGGATCCACTTCCTTCAAGTATCTCATTTTACTTCAAGTGGACTTAAAAAGAACTGCTTTAGGCCTAGTCCCCATGTACACCCGTATTTCTCATATTATGGCTTTTTCTACGTCTTTCGTCCAGATACAAATTGTGTTATAGGTCATTAGAGGATCGATTTTTTAAACACTTTCTAAAGTGCAGCTCTTTAAAAACTCTGGTTTCTGTGTATCCTTATCCCTGTGTTTAAAATAGAGCATTTGGGAAACAATGTTTTCCCTTCAATTCGTTGTTGCTTTGTCCAATAAGTATGCGCCTGAAATATCAACAATGGCAGATGTAATGCAACCCAAGCAGCAAGTCCACCTTGTCGTCTGTCCACACAAACAAATCACACTCTGCAAAAAATTTAAATCAGTTCATTGTTTATTGAGGAAAAAATGTCAATTACTCATTTGAAACAGTGGTTCTCAACCTGTGGTACAAGTACCAGCAGTGGCACATGACCTATCCACAGGTGGTATGTGGGATATTAGATAAATGGATTCCCTTATCAGTCCCACAAGAGGAAATTTGGATTCTCTGCATTTTAACCCATCCTATTGGAGCAATGAGCTGCTACTATATGGCACTCAGGGAGCAGTTAGGGGTTCAGCGTCTTGCTCAAGGACACCTCGACACGCTTTCCGCAGGACCGGGGATCGAACCTGCAACCTTCCAATTGCCAGATGACTGTTCTACCAACTGAGCTATCCCACCCCTATAAATAGCCTGTTTAATAAACCTAATGTAGAATTAAAAAGATTAAAGTAAATACATTTATGTAAAATGATAACACCATGTAAACCACAAAGATAAAACATACATTTGAAGAATAACTAATTTTACACCTAACCCATTAACATAGCAAGTGCTGTAATCAGTATTATGAAATTCAAAAGAAAGGCTGAATGGACTCTGTTTCACTGTATAAACATTGAGATTTTCGTCAGTAAGCAACATTATGGAAGCTCGGGTTTATGACTGTACACAGCAATTTTCAGGCAGCACGGAAAGTTGCCATGAATCGTCAAAAATTGACATTGACCTTGCTTGGCACTTGTCCCTCCATGACCCCCCTCCCCTAATTTCAGGGGAGGCTTTAACATGTAAATGTGAGTTATACAAATGCAAATTGGAGCGTTGGGGGGGGATGATCATCCCAGGTAACAAGGTATAAACTTAAAATAAGAAAAATTTTGATATAAATAGATCAGGCTCAATATAGCCTAATTACATCTAAATTTTAACTTGAATCGGTTTATTCAATGAAAGTATCCTTGAGTAATTACTGTGTATTTCATTGGCAACAGTCAATGTTATGTAAAAAAGGGGCACAAAACAATATATTTCAATTTTTAATCTACGTCAACAATTAGTTATAATCAGGCTTTGCCACAAAGGTGCATTCGATGCAAACAACCTCACAGACTCTAGACTAGAGCTTAACTACTGTGCATAGTGGCATGACTACAGTCCCCTTCTCTTTAGTTTTGCTTAAATGCAGAGTGGATGTGTTAAAAGCACATCTCCCAGAAATGAGCTCAACTGTCAGAAATGATGCTGGGTATAATGGGCCTGTTCCCTGCAAGCTCCAAACTTCTATTGGCTTTCCATAAAAAATACCTGTCTGGATGGGGATGAAGCCAATAAACTTGTGCCATGACATGTTTGAATGGAGTACCTTTTGACACAACAGTAACAGCTATAAACTGCTTTATAATGGTCATATAGGGTCATGATTGGGTTCCCCAAAACTGTTTGTGTTTCCAAACCACTTAGCATGTACATATGCTGACTTTTCTGGTCTAGATCCATCGATTGACTAAGTTGCACTCAGATATGTTACCCGTTTGCATGTCATGGCAAAACAGTCAACATCGGTGACACATGAGTACATCTGATGATCCATTGTCAACATTGTATGTCTTTCAAGCTCATCCAAGATTGTCATGTGGAATAGAGACAGAGGCACCACTGTACACTTTTCTAAGAGAAGTCTTTCTGCTGACACTACAATATATGCTTCGTATAAAGCATATCGGCTGTCTCGTTGCATAACAAAGTCCCAACCACCTGTCTGCCTAAAATACTGTCAAATTCAGCACCATATTCACATGTCCATGGCATGTGAAGCTGTTGGCTTTGCTGAAATAGTCTCGTAATCTGGACTTCAGTTGTCCTGTGGCTGCTATTAAACTTTTCCAGTATTCTTTTGAAACGCTCAAATGAAAACCACCAAAAAGAATAAACGGGTCAGTAAGCCAACATGCACTCTTTCAAATGAAGATGTAGATGCTTATTGGGGGTGCAGTGCAATGGGCCAAACAGTTCAACACATTTTGAAAGAAATGTCTGCAGGTATCTTATCTGCTACTTCCAGCCTATCGATGGATATGACTCTGGAGCAGAGGATGATACATTCACATGATGCATTCTCCCACAGAAAGCAGAAAACAGATAGAAAACATCTTTCTGTGGAGTGTATGTATGACAGAGTTTAGTGGTGTAATGTTCACAGTAGCAACAAGGTATTTTCTTTAGTTTTAGGACTTCATATTTTGATTATAGGTTCATTGGAACACCATGCTTGTATAAATCTAGACACAAGCTGTTCTTTTGCTTTATCTTTGAGTAGACACGAGGCCATCTCGTGAGTTCTTCCATATCAATGACCTCGCATGTGAATGGAGGAGCCTGACGAGCCTTCTAACCCTAGCTCAATCACATGTGAGGTCATGGCCAAGTACTTGTAAGACAAGCATACAAACAGACATGTTTTTATTCGTGTACTCAGAGCAGAAGAAGAATGTTATTCCTTTTCCTGTGCTTTTGCTGCTTGCTGATCTACAATGGCTGTACAGCATCTCGCCTTCAACTCCTGTGCATGGACATGATCAACCCTTCAGCTAGTCCATAGACCGACCAGAAGACCGTGATGTGTGAAATATTGAGGGCTAGTCGTCACATGACTTGGAGGACTCACACGCGACAGCTTCCTCCTTCCTGTCAACGTTCTAGAGGGGTATCAAAGTGACTGACCCGGCAGTAGGCAACTCGGGGAATTCGGATGGGGTAAAAATGGGAATTTAAAAAAAGAAAGAAATGTACTACTGGAGATTTAAGTTGTTTTCCTCAGCTTGATACTTATGTCAGATCTGGTGGTGACTTTGACAGAGGACAAATAAACCAAGCTGTAATCATCCATTTAGAAAAGTTAAGCATAGAATTCAGCAGATACTTCCCTGATATTGAGAATAAATCCTTATAGCTTGACTATGTGTACAATCCATTTGTATTTAGTGTTAGTGACAGCAGCCTTCATGTGAATCTGCTCAGAAAACCTTTTGAGGTATCCACAGAACATTGTTTTCAAAGTGCAATTTTTAGATTCCATGCTCACATGCTTCTGCTGCAGGGTGGAAAAAGAATGTCCTTAAGTGACCAAATATGCACTGCATCTAAAGCTCCCATTTGCATCAATGTGTTTTTGAGAGGTGTCATTTTCCACAATGACCCAAGTCGAATACAAGTACAGGAAGACAGTCTCTTTAGAGAAATACCTAATCACTGTTGTCGCACACAGAACCCCAGAATGTCAAGGCTCACAAGTGAGGGACAAGGTCCAGCCACGTTTTGAGGGTGGACGCTGATTTAGATGGAGTTTGGTGGATTAAGACTGGATGCCCTTTTTGACACTGTGGTGGATTCAAACCTGCGGCCTCTGGCTCGTCTGTTCCCTAGACAAGCGTGATAACCAATAAATTACCGTGGCCAAAAAACGGTTGTGTGAAAGCGACATGGCTAATGTCATACTTATGAGGTGATACTCCAAGTGGAATAAAACGTGACTGGTAGAACAGTGACCGAATATGGTGGAGAACCACTGATTAACTTATTCAGTCTCAACATTTCTCAGCATCATTTTTTTCCAATTTCCTTACCTGGATTATTGACCATGCATGAAGATGAATCACACGTTCATTCCAGATTTGCCATTACACCTTGGGCTGTGTCCCGGGAAGATGTTGGATAAACCAAGGTGAATAAACCAGTTTCTAGTAACCTTAAAAATAAAATAGCTACTAATGTTTTTGTTTTTAAATCACCGCAGCCAAAAGAATAGAAGCTCACGACATTTAATCAGAATGTTCTTCTTCGCTTTTTCAAGTATCACGATGTAGACTATATCGCCATCTACTGTCCTGGCATGATTGTTTGACCATTATTTTGTATTCTCATGTTTCCAGAAATATTTTGTAAAAGGAAGATCATGTGAAGACTTTTGTAAAAAAAAATTGACAGAGGGATAGACATCAATTTATAAAGATATCCATTTACCTGTGGACTAGATATTAAAGAGAGATGAATATAAGAATTAGAGAGAGAGAGAGAGAGACCTGATATTCCAACATAACTTTTAACTCATCAATAATCAGCAAGCTGTTCATGTAAAAATAATCATTCCGAGGTATTGTTCCAATTCAAGTTCAATCAAGTGAGCTTTGAGCAGCTCATGCTGATTTTTGTGGAGAATCGTCTCTGTTCTCCACCATTCCACAGTGAACAAAAGTCCTTCTGCATCAGTGGAAAAGTCCAGAAGTGTAGCTCCTCTTTTCCATTTTGACATCCTTGATCAATTGCCTTAACCTTTCAAGAGGATAAAAACACTTCCATCCTCATTTAACGGTGACTCAGCACATTCTTCCTCAATGCACTTCTCTAAAACGTTGCTAGCCTTAAATCCCTCTCATCTCTTATCAGATGTCTTCTGTTCGCTTGGTCTTACTTGGTAGGCCTTTCTCTCCTGTAGACACACCTTCGACCATCAACTCTTCACTTGACCACACACTCCACATCCTAGCTGCGGCTTTTCCTTGTGTTAATTCCCTTTGAGCTACCTCTTTCTGTTTGGTCCTCACAGAAGTCCCTCTGGTTTGGACACGTCCCTCATGAACTACTTTCTGGCCATCCTCAACAGCTTTATATGCCCTCCCAGTGTGAACCGAAGCTTTTTTTTGTTTTTGTTTTCACAGTGATCTGACCGTTCACCAACAGACCCATTGTTGGTGTTTGGATGTGGTACACCATTTCTGGCTAGTTCTGCTCCCCTGAGATCACCCCCTTCAGTCTCCCGAGAAACCCGATGTCTCTCCAGGCAAGGCTCAGCCAGGTATCCCTCTTTATCACAGCCAAAAACATTTAGCAGCCTCTGACCGTTGCATGCAAAACATACCCCAACATTCTTTTCTGCCATCTTGAACACTAGCTTCAGATCCCCATTCAGTTGTTAAGCACTATGTTAACATTATGTCTGTGGGATGCAACATGTAAGTCGGGCGCCTTACAACCCACTTCTCATTTGGGAAACAACTTTTCCAAAATGCAGGGGCGATTCTTTGATTTTTTTTAAATGGGGGACAGGGGGGGACCAAGCATCAGTCAGCGGGGGGGGCATGGTAAATCAGAATATTCTATATCAGAAGCAAATAGCGCATTGAAAACTGGGTTACACATTTGACATGCTTTTCAGGCTCTTGTCCAGTACCCTAATGACATGAAATAAAAAAAATTAAAAAAAGAATAGATGTTGTGTTCCCACTCTCTCCTATGGCCATGAAAGCTGGGTCATGACCGAACGAACAAGATCATGGATACAAGCAGCTGAGATAGGTTTTCTTAGGAGGGTGTCTGGTGTCTCCCTTAGAGATAGGGTGAGAAGCTCAGACATACGTGAGGGACTCGGAGTAGAGCCACTGGTCCTACAAATAGAAAGGAGCCAGTTGAGGTGGTTCAGGCATCTAGTAAGGATATCACCCAGTCGCCTCTTGAATGAGGTGTTCCAGACACGTCCAGCTGGGGGAAGGCCACGGGGTAGACCGAGGACCAGATGGAGGGATTATATCTCCACACTGGCCTGGGAACACCTTGAGATCCCCCAATCAGAGCTAGTGGATGTTGCAAGGGAAAGGAAAGCTTGGAGGTCCCGGCTGAAATCTGCTACCTCTGCCTCGGATAAGCAGTTGATAACAAAAGGCTTTCATAAATTAGTGGGTGAGTAAAAACTACCACTCCTATGAGGGGAGGATGGAGATGGCTGGTTAGCACCAGCCTCTATTGCTGCCTGCCATAAAGTGAGGGACACTGAGTGAAAG
>OMLC01104629.1:0-15572 GCA_900302585.1 Regalecus glesne
TATTAGTAGAATACATTTGACCGTTAGGGTACAACGAGAGTAATCCGATAGGAAAAACAATAAAATATATTACCTGATCAAGCAAATAGCATATTACACAATATGGCATACAAACATGACCGTTCCCAGTGTCTGTGAAGGTTGGCCAATGTTTGGCTTTTTTTTTTACAAAACTTGGATTTGACCACCGGGGTAATCAATGTAGTAAAAAGAGTTACTCTGCTTTAAAAATCTCATATCAGATGAAAGAAAATGTGTTTTCCCGAAAATATGTGAGATTATAGATTTTATTTTTTCTCTATTTGCATTTTCAACTCATCCATTTTATCCAAATTATGATGAGAGTATTCTTCTACAGCAATAATTAATGATGAATATATTTTACCAAAAAGCAAACAAGTGTAACACAGTCATGGTTTTTAAGCTTTGTTTTTGGCATGATTTACTAAACCATTTCAAAAAGTTGTTTCAATGTAGCTTTTGAGATGTGATACAGGTTTTAAAAAAGTAACTCATTTTTTCCCATCCAAATTCCCCGAGTTGCCTATAAAAAAATAAAATAAAAAAATGTTTCCCTTATCAGTCCCGCAAGGGGAAATTTGTTCTCTGCATTTTTGACCCAACCTATTGTATAGGAGCAGTGAGCTGCCAACGTATGGCGCTCGGGGAGCAGTTAGGGGTTAAGTGTCTTGCTCAAGGACACCTCGACATGCTGTATGCAGGACCGGGGATCGAACCTGCAACCTTCCGATTGCCAGACAACCGCTCTACCCACTGAGCTATGCCGCCCCATAGCTGGATCTATTGCTTTGATGCCTCTCTAGAACATCAACAGGAAGGAGGAAGCCTAGCATGTGTCTCCTCCAAGTCACATGACCACTAGCCCTCACTAGTTCACACATCACGGTCTTGTGGGGAAAGCACAGTGCTTGGTCGTCGGAGGAGAACAAAGCGAGAGTACTTTCTGTTCACTTAATCGTGAGCGCCTGGACAATACAGGGGACACTAGCAAACCTTGAATCTTTTTTTCCAACTCTTATCCCCATGGAAGGCTTAGACAATTATGCCCCACTAACTATGGACCTCCAGCCATGGTTGAAAACGGCGCGGCTGGGATTTGAACACGTCATACAGGTTGAAAGCAATTTTGTAATGATAATTTTCTGTCAAAGTCTGGCACATTGAAAAGCCTTTGAATATAGACTTAAAATAAATATTTGAATAAAACAACTTTAAAAAAAAACTTGCTATTTTCTATGGAAGGGCAGCCATTTCGTTCTTAGTGTACAGTCATCCTAAACATTCTCAATTTAAGACACTACATTCAGAGGTAATGCTCTGGCCGAACTGAATTAAGAGCTGAAAATTCCATGGGCCGCTTCTCTACGATACTGATGAGTAATATGTACTATTCAATGTTTCATATAAACCTATACCAAAGTAAAGCCATTTCAAAAATCCTAAACTTAAATTCAACATCCTCACCAAATTAGTTGGCATAGTTATAGTTCCACTGATGATAAACAAATTGGCAAAATTCTGACAAAAACATTAGCAAGTGTTATACAGTGGGGAAAATAAGTATTCCACCCTTTGCTGATTTTATGTTTGCCCCCTTACAAAAAAATTAATGGTCTATACTTTTCATGGTAGGTTCATCTTAACAGCAACAGACAGAATATTTGTTAAAAAATTAGCAGAAAATTAAAGTATATGAATCTTAAACATTTATTTGTGTTTAATTGAGGAAAACAAGTATTTTCACCCCCTACTAACCAGCAAGAGTTCTGGCTCTCACAGACCGGTTATGTGACCACGGAGCACACAGATTAGTCCGTCGATCCATCCACTGTCAACCGCTTATCCAAAGTCGGGTCGTGGGGGAGCTGGACTCTATCTCCGTTCTCATTGGGCAAAAGGGGGGGATACACCCTTGAAGGGTCGCCAGTCTATCACAGTGCAGAACAATTAGAGGAACAGTGGCTTGCTTATGAACACTTTGACACACTTCTCTGCAAGTCCAGGGCTCGAACTTGCAACCTTCCATTTGCAAGTTGATCGCTCTACCCACTGCCCCATACTGCCCCAACACAGATTAGTCCTCTTACTTAAACAATAATCCTAATTAAGTACTTGTTACCTGTATAAAAGACATATGTCCACAGAATCAATCAATTAATCAGATTCCAACCTCTCCACAATGGACAAGACCAACCATTAGCGACACATTTATAGCCCTGGACCTGACCGGAATGGGGCACAAGACTATTGGCAAGCAGCTCGGTGAGAAGGAGCCAACTGTTAGTGCGATGATTAGAAAATGGAAGAAAAAACAATTGAACATCAATCTCCCTTGGACTGGGGCTCAACGCAAGACCTCACTTCATGGAGTGGACCTGATCATGAGAAAAGTGAGGGAACAACCCAGAACTATGTGGCAGCAGCTTGTTGATGATCTCAAGGGAGCTGGGAACACAGTCACAAAGATGACCATCTGAAGTTTGATAATGAGTACCTGGATGATTCAGAGGAGTCTTGGGAGAAAGTACTGTTGTCAGATGATACTATAATTGAGCTCTTTGGCATCAACTCGACTTGCTGTGTTTGTAGTAAGAAAAAACGGACTTGGACTCCAAGAAAACCATCCTCACCATCAAGCTTGGTGATGGGAATATTATTCTTTGGGGCTGTTTCTCCGTTAAGTGGACGGGAGAACCACCGGATTGAGGGGACGATGAAAGGGGCCATGTACAGGGAAATCTTGGGTGAGAACCTCATTCCCTCAGCTGGGACACTCAAAATGGGTCAAGGGTCGGTTTTCTAGCATGACAATGGCCCCAAACATACGGTTTAGGCAACAAAGGAGTGGCTCAAGAAGAAGCACAATAATGTCATGGAGTGGCCTAGTCAGTCTCCAGACCTTATTCCTATAGAGAATCTGTGGAGGGAGCTGAAGCCTTGAGTTGTCAAGCGATAACTTGCAAACCTTAAGGATTGGGAGAGAATCTGCAAAGAAGAGCGAGCCAACATCCCTCCATGGATCTGTGTGAATTTAGTGGCCAACTACAAGAAATGTTTGACCACCGTGTTTGCCAAAAAAGGTTTCTCCACCAAGGAATAAGTCATGTTTTGGTAGGGGGTTAAATAGTTATTTTACTCAATAAAACACAAATAAATGTTCAAAATTCATATATTGTGATTTTCTGGGATTTTTTTAACCATGTCTCTCATGTTTGAGATGATCCTACCATGAAAAACAGACCATTCATTTATTTGTACGGGGGCAAAGACAAAATCAGCAGAGGGTGAAATACTAGTTTCCACCACTGTATGAGTTGGGAAAGTGCATATCAAATAGATGATTCAAAGGTGTGTTTGTCAGTTTCAGAATGTCAGCAATGTGGTAAAAATGAACCATTTGTCATGCAATGTGTTATGTAACAATGTCTTTAAGGCATGTGAGGAAGGCATTCATTCAATCAGCAATATTCAGTAAAGTTTGTTCCATCCAGTAAGTTTGGGGAATTTCCATTATGTAGGACCTCTTGAGGTGATATTTTTAGTCTCCAGATTTATTTAGGAATTATTTTGCCCATAATGGAAAGACTTGCTTAACCAGTGAGTATGGTTTGTTGGCATTGCACAGCATGGGATGCCTATAGAAAAAGGGCTTGTGTATAATGCGTACCTTATCATGTTCAAGCATTTTCGTCACAGTATAATTATGACAAAATACCCAATAGTTTGTTGAGAGGGGCAGAAATTGTTGGAGTCATGTGATTACTGATCCAAGGTCAGCCCTCACTTTTTTGTCTGACAGGAATGACCTGTAACTGAGTTTCTGTCCTTGTTGTAGAGTCGGTGCCAGTAGAGGCAAAGGTACCCTGGTTAAAACAGGCCCAGGAGCTAGAGGAGCACCATCATGCCACAGAGAATCCCACGTAAGCGCCTGTACACACCATCAAACACACATTCACACACATGAATGAATGCACACTCACACATGCACACATCAACACGAGTACACACACACTGACACATATGCACATGAGCACACCCAGACTAATGTACATATTTAACCAACTCTCTTATACTTACATATCTTACATACTGATATGTGCAGATACACACACACACACACACACAAACACACACACACACACAAACACACACCAAACACAGACACACGTGCGCACACACACCAAACAGAGACACACGTGCGCACACACACACACACACACACACCAAACACAGACACACACACAGAAACGTGCACACACACACAAACTCACAAACACACACACACATATACACACAAACACACACACAAACAAACACACACAACCCAACACAAATACACATAACCACACTCAGACCCATGTATGCATATACTTAAAAATGTATGCCTCTTACTTGCATCTGTCATTTACACACACAGACCCTGAGTCACAGAGGTCTGATTTCAAACTTGTCGGATTCAGCTTTTAACTTACATCAAAGGAGAGTCCAACATACTCTCTCTCTCTCTCTCTCTCTCTCTCTCTCTCTCTCCTGAAATGTGGCTATAATAGGGAACCCACAGATTAGTGAGTATGTTTCCCTCCCCCATCTTACTCATGTTTCTATTCAGAGGAAAACAGTGGGATCTGGGCTACCCTTTTGGAAAGAGTGTTCTCAGGTTGGCCAATCCCACTGGCATTAAGGACATACAGGATTCTCAGATGATTGTCATTGTTGTGTGGGTGTATGATTGATCAAAGTAGTCCTCATATTTGAAGAACAGTTTCCTATCCTGGTCCTGATAACTTACAAAAACACACACATGCGCACACGCGCACCCCCCCCACACACACATACATAGATGCATTAGTTTTTTTTAACCTATACTGAGTTGGAGGGCACCCTGTAACATTCATATACACACTCTCACTCACACACAGACACATTCAATCTACCCTGCTCTGTTTCTTCTGGTTATCTGCTGGTAATAGCATATGATTGCTGGTCAGCTCTTATTGACTCCCTCATTGAATCATCAGTTCTTGGAGTTTATACACACTGCCAAGACAAGACAAGACACCTCACATACAGCAGACTCCTGCCAAAAAATCGTAGCTACTCTGGATGTAACTCATAGTCTTCACTATTGGCCTGCCCATCAAGGCTCTGCCTCGGGAGCCTGGTCCTTATCCTCATTGCCCTATCAGGTAGTAGGAGATGTACCATACCGAGCCCTTAAAACCCCTGCACCTCCACTGCTCATCTCTATGAAACTTAGCAACAAAGACTGGGGTCAGGTTGGCTTTAAGTTAGAGGGCTAAGCACATACTCAGAACTAGGCCCATAGCATTGCAACTCCTGCAGATGCATAACAAATTAAGTGAGTGAGCCACTGTGCAATATGCAGGGCCCCTTAAGCCTAACCTCCTTGACACATGAACAGCTCGTTATACTTCATGAAACTTTCCAAGTGCTTCACATAACAGCAAAGTGCTGACACCAGATAGTTTGTCAAGGCACTCCTCATTGTTGGTGTAAGGGGGGGGTATGCTATGAAATGGATGACCCTCAACCAGAATGAGGAGAAGACCTTCAGCTGGAACAATGGTTTGGCACACAGTTCCACTGACCTCTTGTCATCACTGACAGACTCAGGATGGGATGTACTGACATGCAACACAAATTACCCTTTCTCTTGGCCAATGTAAAAGCTAAGACAGAGAGGCAAAATCTCCAAATGAGCTGACCTAGCAGCTCAAATGTTGGACCAGTCAATCCATCCGGAACTGTCTATAGGTCCCACTGAGGAACAAAGTGTCGAATCGGGTATCTCACCCTTGTTATACTCATCCCTGGGTTAGGAGTAGGCTACCACCTTCTCACACTGACGGATGCCAGAAAAACAGATGGACCAAGAAACATTCTGTATCTTCATCCAGGGTACAAAAGGGCAAGCAGGGAATGTCTGGTGACCATCCAGGAGTGAAATCTGAGCGACGCAGGGGATCCAGGTCTTGAAGGAAGAGGTTAACATAATTTTGACATCAGAAAGTGACAGAAAATCTGTTTGGAGGGGACGCGTGTTGCGTGTTGGCTGTGCTATGATAACTTTCATATAATTTGTATCTAAATACCCTACAATTCCTGGTACTACACAAGTGCGAGTACATTGTATGATGTCAACATTCGAAAAGGACAGAAATGGACAAGACGTTAACTCAAACTTCAGGTGGTAGTTCTGCTAACATCATGGCAGGTAGCCCATCACGACTTGCTATTGAGTGGTTGGTGGAAGAACTTAAAACATTTAGAAAACTGTTAAATTTACAACATTACTAAATGGCTCCCTGGAACCTATTCATTCATCAGTCCATTCAATTGAGGCGACATTAACTACCCATGCTTACACAATTAGAGAAATGGTAAGTAGCCTGTCTGATCATAGCAACAGGATAACCCAGATATAACACGACATGGATGGGCTAAGGTCCGACCTTAAGTGAGGAGAATGTTGCGCTCAAGGCTAAGGTGAATAATTTGGAATCAAGGTCAAAGTGTCTTAATCTCTGAGTGCTGGGGTTGCCTGAAAATGTTGAGGGGAAAGATCCCAGAGGCTTGATAGCTAAAATACTTTCTTCTCTGCTTGGTGGAATACTTTCTGGGCCTCCTAAGCTTGATTGCATGCACAGAAGCTTATAGCCCAAGTTTATCCACAGCTCACTGATTTCTTAGCTGGCTAGATAGTTTATGTTTATTATCAAGCCAGTTTGATTGAGGTTCATACATTTTGCTTTCAGTAAGAAAATATGTTGTCTTGCCTTTTATTTAATCTTAAAATCATGCCTTGTCAATTTTAACAACAGTTTTTGAGTGACGGTTAAGTGACTGTCGCTGATCTCGAGGAGGTTTTTTAATGAATGAATAAAAATTTAAATCCCACTTTCTGCAGTTAGTGACATACATTGCCTTCCCTTTATTTGTATTCATTCTAATGCCATTTCCTGGACTTTTTGAACATTTTGGGTCTATAAATTAGGTTTTGAGACTTCTGTTCAGAGGGCTTAGTTTCAGTTTATTAAGTCACCTCACTGCCTAGGGTAAATTAGTACAATATTAGGAGCAAACACCACATAAAAACTCAGTTGTATGGACATACACTATGGCTGCTTTCTCCCCTCTGCTGACAAGCATCAGGCAATTGTACTAGGTTTCCAGTTGGAATGTTGAGCTTTTGGATGTTGTCTCCTACAGGAGGAACACATGTGCACAGATAATCATATGGGACTGCGTAAGCCTTGGGTAGGACAAATCTTCCATTCCAACTATGAAAGAAAATCGTGAGACACAGCCATTGTATTACATACATGGATTAAATTCACCCCAGACCATGTGTACTTTGATTCTCACATCATAGTCTCAGGAAAGCTTCTCCAAACACCTGTTGTTTTAGTGAACATATATGCCCCCAGTTGGGACAGCATAAACTTTATGTCCACAATGTTTTCTCATCTACTTGATTTAGATACCCATGATTTAATTTGGTGAGGAGACTTGAACTGCATTACAAACCCCTTCAATGGATCACACCCAGTTTAAATCAATAAAACCTACTGCAATGTCTAAGACATTAGCAGGTTATATGGATCAATTTGGCCGTGTTGATCCCTGGCATCTTTTCCACCCTAATACTAAAGACTTCTCATATTACTCCACTGTTCATCAGGTCTATTCTCGCGTTGATTAATTTTATGGATAAGACTTTACGTTATTTTGTCAACTCTGCACAATACACAGTCATTGTCATTTCTGGCCATGCACCTCGTATTTTAGATCTTTGTCTTCCCTCTAGTTCATAAAGACATCAGGGAGATTGGCAACTTAATGAAGGCTTACTAGGCAACATATATTTTAGCAACTTTTTGTCCTAAAATATAGAATTATTTTGTCCTAAAATCAAATGGTCTGATGAGGTATCCCCATTATAGGAAATGCTAAAATCCTATATTTGGGGGGACATAATATCCTTAAATGCAGATTTAAGTGACAATAGGAGATTAAAACATCTGATCCAATTCATGCTCCATTTTCCTCTCACTTGAGAACAAAACCCAGGGATACTTTAATTCCCTCATTTGGGTTAAGTACTCATTCCTTGCTCGGATTGGACAATCCCTACTCGGATTGGACAATCCTCTGGTGTCCTGGTTAGAACCATGGTCACAGATTTAGAGGTACTAATCCTCATTCCAGCTGCTTCGCACTCAACTGCGAACCGATCAAGTGAGTGTTGGAGGTCAGAGACTGATGATGTCATCAAAACCACATCATCTGCAAAAAACAGTGATTTGATCATGAGTTCACCGAATTGCAACCCCTCTCGTCCATGACTACGCCTGGAGATCCTGTCCATGAAGATCACAAAGAGGATAGGTGACAAGGAGAAACCCTGGCGGAGGCTAACTCCTACTGGGAAAGAGTCTAAATTACTAGCCAGAAGTTGTACACAGCTCTCGCTTTGGGTATAGCGAGATTGGATGGCTCTGAGTAGTGACCCTCTCATCTCATACTGCCACAGAACCTCCCACAATATCTCCTGGGGAACACGGCCGTAGGACTTCTTCATATCTACAAAACGCATGTAGACTGGATGGGCATACTCCCAGGCCCCCTCCAGGATCCTTGCAAGTGTAAAGAGCTGGTATTTTGTTCCTCAACCAGGACAGAATCCGGATTTTTTCTCTTCAATCTCTGGTTTGACTATTGGCCGGACCCTCCTTTCCAGGACCTTAGAGTAGACCTTTCCCAAGGAAGCTGAGTAAAGTGATGCCCCTGTAATTACCACACACCCTCTGGTCCCCCTTTTTGAACACTGGGACCACTACCCCTGTCTACCACTCTTTAGGCAGGATTTCCACGCAATGTCTAAGAAAAATGTCATACATGACAGGCTCTCGACACCCAAAGCCTTTGAACGGATCTCATCAATCCCTGGGGCTTTGCCAATTATGGATTTTTTGACTATTTTTTGACCATTTTAGTGACCTCCTCCAGGGAAATTGATGTTGATCATTCATCATCCTGCAGCTCTGTCTCCATCCTAGAGGGTGGGTACTCCTTTGATCCTCCCATTGCCTCCTCAGATGAGCTCAACAGCATCCCATCCTTATTATAAACAGCTTGGATCGTTCCCCATTTTCCCCTCCTGAGGTTCCGGATGGCTTTCCAGAAACACTTTGGTGCTGACCTAAAGTCTTTGTCCATGGCTTCCCTAAACTCCTCCCACTTTCACTGCTTTCCCTCTTTCACTACTGAGGCTCTCGTCCGTCAGGCCTGTTTGTACCTTGCAATTGTTTCTAGGGTCTCCTGGGAAAACTCATCTCAGGCCTCCTTCTTCTTCCTTTTTCAGTCGGACAGCTTCCCTAACTGCTGGTGTCCACCAGGGTGTTCTTGGGTTACCACCCCTTGAGGTACCTATGACCTTGAAACCACAGCTCATAGTTGCAGCTTCAGTTATGGAAGCTTTGAACATAGCCCACTCTAGTTCAATGTCTCCAACCTCTACAGGGATGCCAGAAAAGCTCCGCTGGTGGTGGGAGTTGAAGGTCTTCTTGACGGAGTCCTCCTCCAAGCGTTCCCAGTTCACTCGCACTATACGTTTGGGCTTACCCGGTCTGTCCTGAGACTTCCCTCTCCACCTGACCCAACTCACCACTAGATGGTGGTCAGTTGACAGCTCTGGTCCTCTCTTCACCAGAGTGTCCAAAATAAGTGGCATGTGATACGATAACAAAATCTATCATTGATCTTTTCCCTAAGGTGCTCTGGTACCATGTAGACTTAGGAGCATCCTTATGTTCAAACATGGTGTTTGTTATGAACAATCCATGACTAGCACAAAAGTCCAACAATAAAGCACCACTTGGGTTCAAATCAGGGAGGCCGTTGTTCCCAATCACACCCCTCCAAGTGTCTCCATTATTACCCACATGTGCATTTAAGTCTCCCAGTAAAATGATAGAGTCCCCTACAGAAGCTCCATTTAGGACTCCATCCAGGGTCTCCAAAAAGGTTGAATACTCTGATGTACTTTTTGATGCATAGGCACAGACAACAGTCTGAGTTTTTCCTCCCATAATCCTAAAGCGTAGGGACGTGACTGTCATCAACAGGGTTAAATTCCTATAAAATGGCCCTCAGCTGGGGACTTGTGAGTATCCTTACACCTGCCCAGCATCTCTCACCTTGGGCAACTCCAAATAAGAAGAACGTCCAACCTCTAACTAGGACCTTGGTTCCAGAGCCAAATCTGTGAGTTGAGGTGAGCCCCACCAGATCTAGCTTGTACTATTCCACTTCCAGCACAAGCTCTGGCTCCTTACCCCCCAAGGAGGTGACATTCCACATCCCTAATGCTAGCTTCTTGTTGCAAGGGTCTGGTCCGCTGAGAATCTTTGTCTTCACCGCTACTTGTCCGGCAGTACACCTGACCCCACTGGTTCTTCCTGTAGGTGGTGGGTCTACAGGACTGAGAAGTGTCCACATTGTTTTTTCGAGCTAAGCCCGGCTGGGCTCCATAGTAAACTTGGCCACCAGGCACTTGCTGACAGGGCCTCCTTCTGGGCCTGGTTCCAGTTGAGGGCCCCAGGCTTTCTACGGGGACGGTATCGTCACTTCTTCCTGGATCTTTAGTTGGGTCGAACCATTCTTAATTTAGTCCCTCACCTGAGATTAAAACCGCAGGGACTATTAGATGCAGTATTGGATAGAAACAGGTGCCAGGCCTAAACAATTTACCCAGATCTAACAACAAAATATCTGCACGTACAAATTAAATATGATTTGCTATCAACAGGGATGACAGAATATCTGATAAGGCGTACATGAGTGACTTACTATGAGTATGGTGATAAAGCGGGCCGTCTGCTGGCCTCATAATTTAAACATCAATGTGCTTCCCACTTTGTACCACAAATGTCCAACTCATCTCATACCCTGACCAACGATTCATCAAAATAAACTCAGAGTTTGCTTCCAATTACTCCACACTCTACAACTCGCAACCCCCTCTTGACACATCTGTTATGGATACTTTTCTTAATAGTCTGGACTTTCTGAGCTTAAGTGAAGAACTAACTAATCATTTAGATGAACCCCTTAATTTGGAAGAAATTACTTCCTGAATTCCTCAAATGCAGAGTAACAAAAGCCCTGGCCCAGATGGTTATCTAGTGGAATTTTTCAAGAAGGTCTCCACACAACTTGCTACAATACTATTGGAAGTCTCTAATGATTCTTTAGAAAAGGGTGCTCTCCCTCCAACACTTAACAAAGCCTTGATTTCTCTTAAATTAAAGAAGGATAAGGACCCTAATCTATGTAGTAACTACAGACCTGTAAGCTTACTGAATAATGATGTAAAGCTATTAGAAAAATACTGTTATGTAGGCTAGAGACTTGTCTTCCAAGCACAATTTCAGACGACTAAACATTCTTTTATCCTTGGCTGTCAACTGTCATTTAGTGTGTGTAGACTTTTAAGTGTGGTTCTATGTCCCTCTGCTTCTCCAACTTCAGAGATGGTGATTTCTTTGGACCCAGGGAAGGCGTTTGACTGAGGGGTTTACTTTACTACATAAATTCAGTTTTGGCTCCAAATCAATCTCTTTGATTCACCTGTGATAATTTGTCCCTGTAGTTACTGTTGAAACTATTTCTGAGAATAAATTTCTCTCACACTTGGGACATATAAGGGATGCTCCATGTTGCCCTCATTATTAGCACTGGCCATCAAACTCCTGTCCATAGCCCATAAAATCTCTTCAACATTCTCAGGTATACTTAGAGGAGGCATGGAGCACAGAGTATCCTTATACGCTGATGACCTATTGCTATACATTCAAGATCCTGTGAACTGTGTCTTTCCACTTTCCCCCTAATGGTTTTAAATATTTACGTGTCATTATCTCACATTCTCTTAATTCTCTGCATGAAAATAATTTCATAAGAATGATGGAAAAAAATCAAATCAGACCTGCAAAGATATTGTCCCTTTCACTCATTGGCTAAGTTGAAACCATTAGAATGGTTATGCTACCTCAAATCCGTTTTCTGTATCAGACCCTCCTTCTTTATCTTCCCAAATGTTTCTATAAGTCATTGGGCATTCTTACAGTGCCTTTCATCTGGGCTGGCAAGATTCAAAAATAATTTCAGAGAGACCCAAATTAGCATGAAGTTTTGCCTTACCCAATATGTTATTAACGGGCTGCTAACATTCAAATGTTAAAAATGTGGTTACATCATCCAAATATTATCTGGTGTGACATAGAAGGTAAATATTGCACTTCTACTTCACTCCCTGCATTACTCTTTGCTGCCTTCTTCTCCGGCCTTCCCAATACGCCAATAATAAGATAAGATATGATAAGATATCCTTTATTAGTCCCACTGGGGGAAATTGGGGGAAAATCCCGTTGTTCTTTCCTTACTGAAAATTTGGAAACAGTTTATATATCTTTATGGGTTAAAATCCCCCTCTGCCCTCACCTCCATATGCAAAAATCACCTGATTTTACCCTCAAGCACAGAAAAAAACCTTTGCACACTGGGAGAAGATGGCCCTTGTCTCCTTCAGTGACTTTTATATGGGTGGGTCCTTTGGAAACTCCGCTGAACTTGCCACACAATTTGGTATCTCTAATTTCAGTCTATTTAGAAATTTACACTTGAGCAATTTCACAAAAACTCAATTCACTCAATTTCCTGCTCTGCCTGAAAAAAAAACTGCTGGAAGACTTTCAAATATCCTTTCAAATATCACAAAGTATTATCTCCTCAATCCACAGTCTTCTTTCATCTCAGAGTCATCCACTTGTAGGCCTGAATGCTATTTGGGAAAATGAACTAGGTCTTACATTAGATAAATTATAATGAAGGGAAGTTTTACTCAGAATTAATAATACTTGTATCCATGTATGTTTGAGTGTCATTTCATTCAAAGTTGGGTTTAGAATGCATTACACAAGGGCCAGACTGAAAAAACCCCTCTTCCCTGAGTCATGAATTCTGCAATGGGTGCTCTCCATCTCCAGCAGACCACACACACACATTTTTCTCCTACCCTGATTTAGACTCCTTTTGGACATCCTTTTTTAATACCCTCTCTGCAGTCTTTAACATCCGTTTGTCTCCATGTGCCTTGTTTGCTATATTTGGTGTGTCTCCTGTTGTGGGAATATTTACTAGTTATCAAGATAATGTTACTGTGTTTGCTACTCCGATAGCTAAGCATCAAATAATGCTACATTGGAAGACCCTAAAGCCACATAGTACACATTCCTGGTTAGAAGAGGAAATGTCATTTTCACAACTCAAAAATAAAATTAAACACACTCTCAGAGGTTCTCTGAAGCAATTTCATAAAACCTGGGACCTTATGTTTCAAAGAATATATATATTGTATTATTCATTGTGTATTATTTATCTTGCCTACTTATCCTTACTCCTTTCACTGTGTTTTGTTCCCTTGTCCTTTCAGTGCTATCCTATGCTTTGCAATTGATAGGATACCGGGGTGAGTGGGAGGGGGACGGACATTAGAGTGTGTGGGTGGGAGATACCTGTTCACTACCTGTGTAAAGAGACAGAGTGAGAGGGAGGGGTGGGATGGAATGCGTGGGCATTTATATGTATATTGTCGCAAAAAAACTCCAAAAATATCCAACCTATTAATGATGGTCCTTTATTTTCTGCATTATGCTTTGAGGTTTGATCAATAAACATATTTGAAAAAAAAGCAACAACAACTTTTTAGAGGATTCCTAGCTCAAGGTGGCTGAGGGGAAAAGGGAGACCATTCCACCTGATTGTGTGGTGACTGCAAAGTTCTGTCTCAGGGTGCAAGGGCGCAACCTCTATAGCTAAACTGTTAAGATGTTGGAGCACAAACGACATAGAACTTATCACATGCAGGCAAACAGACCCAAATGCACACATTATACAAAGCATTGTTTATACAGCATGTTTAGCTGTACAGTACATAATTACATTGTAGACATCTATCAATACACCATTAAGACCTTACTCTAATTTTGGAAATTGGTTTGAGGTGAATTGGAGTTGCTGGAGTGGTATTGCGCCTTTTTTCCCCAAACTGCTGTTACCAAGAGAGAGCTGAGCCAGAAGGTAAAGCTCTTGATCCACCAGTAAATGTTTGTTCCTTGGCTTGAGACCAAAATAAACAATCGCAGATACAAGAAGATGAAATGGGTTTTCTCAGAACCATGGCTGGCATCTCTCTTAGAGGCAGGGTGGGAACTTCAGCCATCTTTGAGGGACTCTGAATAGAACAGTCTCTCCTTCAATTTGAAAAGAGCCAGTTGAGGTGGTTCGGGCATCCAATAAGGAGGCCATCTAGTTGCCTCCCTGCTGAGGTATTCCGGGTGGCTGAAAGGAGTCCGCAGGGAGGCCGCGGGGTTGACCGAGAATCAGGTGGAGGGATTATATCTCCACACTGGCCTTGGAACGCTTCAAGACCAACAAGTAAGAGCTGTGGTTGATATAGCAAAGGAAAGGAAATCTTGGAGGTCCTGGCTGAAATCTACTACCTCCTGGACCTGGCTCCAGATAAGCAGTTGAAGATTGATGGATGGATAAATGGAGCAAGGCTTTCATATAACTGTTTCAATATTCACAATATTATTGAAAATCGAGAAGGGATTGCTGTATATTAGTGTGCATGTAAATACATCCCCGGGTGCATTAAAAATCCTTGTTTCTTCTTCAAGGGGCGGCAGGGCTCTGTTGATAGAGTGGTTATCTGGCGATTGGAAGGTTGCAGGTTTGATTCCTCACCTGCAGAGAACCGTGTTGAGTTTTCCTGGAGCAAGTCACTGTTCCAATAACTGCTCTGCTCTTTGACAGACTGGCGACCTATACTATCAAATTCACAAGGGAGGATGCGAAAGATGGCGTATTGGCTTTCCTAGACTGTGAGGTGAAGGTTGGTGTTGGGGGGCGGTTGTTTGTTAGTGTGTACCGCAAACCCACACATACGGACCAGTACTTGTGGTTTGACTCCCACCACCCCCTGGAGCATAAACTGGGAGTCATCAGGACTCTGTACCACCGGGCTGACAACGTCCCCACTGACTCAGTGGCCGGGGAGGAAGAGAAGTCCCATATTAAACAGGCCCTGGTTGATCACAAAACAGCTGAACCAGTTCACCTGGACCAGAGGTTTATCCAGAGACGTGTCCTCTCTCCTCCAGGAGACATGTTGAGTCTGAGCTGACTGCAGCATCCCCACCCTGGTCAACAACACAGTGATACCACACCACTAACAATGGTGTCACCCTCTCTGTCCATGTCCATCATTCCTGCTCTCACACTCGGTCCTGGTCAGGTCTGTGTCCTGTCATGTTGACCCGCTGTGTCTCTGTGGTCTCACCTGACCCCTGCTGGACATGACTAGTACTGCAGCTGGTCAGAGGCCGGAACTTGAGAGTGATGACGTGAAACTACAAACTACTGCCTGAGGTCATCGCCACACCTGCAGCTGAGTGAGGCTCCAT
>OMLC01104630.1:0-10111 GCA_900302585.1 Regalecus glesne
AAGAAAGATAGAGAGATAGAGAGAGATATATAGAGAGAGAGAGAGAGAGAGAGAGAGAGAGAGAGAGAGAGAGAGAGAGAGAGAGAGAGAGAGAGAGAGAGAGACAGAGACAGAGAGAGAGAGAGAGAGAGAGAGAGAGAGAGAGAGAGAGAGAGAGAGAGAGAGAGAGAGAGAGAGAGAGAGAGAGAGAGAGAGAGAGAGAGAGAGAGAGACAGAGAGAGAGAGAGAGAGAGAGAGAGAGAGAGAGAGAGAGAGAGAGAGAGAGAGAGAGAGAGACCCATCTTTAGGTGTCATGATAAGTCCCCAGGTTGGGGGGCTGGACTCAGACTTAGGTGGAGTCTTGGGGATTAGGGCAGAATGCCCTTCCCGACACTTTGCGATGGTTTCAAATCTGCAACATCTGCAGCGAACAAGTTTGTTGTACACTTGTACAAAGAGGAATAAATAAAGCTTTATCTTCATGAAATGTTCTGCCAACATCCATCCATCCATCCATCCATCTGGCGCGAGGCGGTCCAGGTGCCGTCAAAGCGGAGAGGCGGGTGACTGAATGACTTCAGTCAGCTGGGCCACTGGACACAGCAGAGCTTTGACGCCTGCAGATTGTGCTTGGTGAGGCTGTGCTCACCATGGGAGCTTGGCAGCTGGCACAGGACGGGCAGTGCGGGGACATAGCACTCCAGATGGCCCTGGAGAGGACGGCGGCTCCTGGGAACTGAAGAAGAGAGCTGTCTAAGCCCAGCTGGGGGACAGGGAAGCCGGACTGCCGGGAGGGAGGATGAGTCTGTGTGTGCCCTGAAAGTGCGACCAGGGGAGAAACTCTAACGGGAGGAAGGAGCTGTGTGAGTTTGGGCTCACGCCAGAGTACGTGGGGAGGAGTCGCCGACGTGTCCTGGGAAACACAGCGGATGAAGGAAGAAAGATGTGTGCGTAAATGAGGACGTGCCTGTTTATGAGAACGATGTCTTCAGTGTGTGTGTGTGTGTGTGTGTGTGTGTGTGTGTGTGTGTGTGTGTGGCGGATACAACTTTGCCAAGAAGTAAATAAACCGATGAACAAATGATGTATCAATCATTTCAACAATTCACATTTCCGACATGCTTATTTGTGCCCGTCAGATAGTCACGTGCATTAAGAGAGGAGTCGGCCTCAGTTTACAGGCGTACACAGGAGCCAGGGGAGGCGTCGCTGAGGCCGTGTACGTACCTCTCGACACAGGCCTCGAGTTACACAACCTGTGCTGCGAGCAGATTGTGACGGCTACCTCTCGCCCTGATTGAGGAGAGATATGCCTTGTGAGGGAGGCAGAGTCTTACGTGACATCCGTGGGATTTTCCCCTCTTTCTCCATCTATCTCTCTATCTCTCCATCTTCCCTTTCCCTAAAGAGAAGCCACCAGAGAGCTGGTGCAGAACACATGACGACAAACACGCACGGCGGCTTCAAAGAGATAACCTTGCCTTGCTGTTTCCATTTCAGAAGTCGCTGGAGAGCACAGATGAAGTGAGAGAGGAGGGGAAGGAACGAGGGAGAATGGAGGAGAGGAAGAGAGAGAGAGAGAGAGAGAGAGAGTTCTCATCACATTCTACCACATCTGCTCTGTGATGGAACAGAGCATGATCTGCACTCTGATCACGATTAATTATTTCTTTCCTTGGCTATAAATAAGGCCTGTCTTCAGCAGCGAATCTCTCTCCCTGAGCTGAGAATCTGTGCCCTCAGCAGAGAGACTCGGTGCAGAGTGTGTCACAGTTGCCAGCACCACCTTTTGTGCTTCACAGAGGACCCGGACACACAGCCTCAGAGCTGAAGGGTCTTTATGGAGAGGACTGCTCCATGTTCTCATCAGGAGAGTTCACACACTCTGGCCAACCCAGGGTTGGACTGGAAATACGTCACGGAATATGCATTATGGATGGGGTCGGGAAGTGGCGGGGACTGGTTGGTCAGAAGTGATGAGGACAGTGTGCCCCCGCCGTGGATCACACCACCTACACTGTGATTTTCCCCCTGTTTTAGTAGACCACCTCCAATCTGTGGAGTCCGGCTACGGGCTTGATTTTCGAGTTTCAACATTTTGTAACAGAGGATCTAACAAGAGCCTCTTGCCTCCTGCCATGTATCCAAAATGCCATTTACGTGACAGGAGCTAAGTACGATGAAGGGGCCGCTAGAACATGATATAACTGAGAAGAATGGACCTGGGGCCGTGCTTTAGGAGGGAAAAAAACAACAACCCAGGCTGCCTCCATTTCTTATGTAAATCAGCACGTTCCGCAGGGAATGGTTGTGTTTCTTTATTTGGTGTTGCTTCATATGCCTCACAGTCTGGATGTTTCAAGTGCTCTTCACGACAGCATTACATCATCTCAGAGCCTCACCCAGGAAGTGTGGCGCTATAAGCCTATCACCTCTAATAGGAACAAAAGGTCAGCCCTTAATTATTCATCTGGGATGTCAAACAATCCTTGTCGGCTGGTATTTAGGGTGGAAGAGAGCCGCTGAATAATTCAGGGGCAGGATATTCTTTCCCTCCAAAAGTGGTGTGGTAGTTCAGATGTTTCTGAGAGGCTTATCTCCATGGTGGGAGCCCTCTGTCGTGCAGGCCTGACCTTGGCTGTCACTGCTTCTCCCTGCTGGGATGGCACAGAGGGTGGTGGCGACTTGTGTTCCCCCCAGAGCTGTGGCCCTCTGCCACACCAAGGTGTGTGTGTGTGTGTGTGTGTGTGTGTGTGTAGGTTGGGAGGGGGTCCCAGGGGGTCCCAGTACATGGCTGTTCCCTGTTGTAGTTTCCCAGTATCCGTTTACAGTACGGCACGTTGCCAGAGCCTAAAAGAAAGTAGTCATACTGAGTCACTCTGCCTCTCAAATGATGTTAGCAGCATTTTATTTTTTATTTTTTTTGGGGGGGTGTCTTTTTTTAAAGATGTCGTCCCTGTCAATTACTTTAAAGCAGCGTTCTTAAGACGTACACAGGGGCTGTTTATTGCAGGCATCGAAGCAAAAAGAAGATGCTAATACTATTAAAGTGCATTAAACTGCCGAATGCTTGTAATGTGAGTCAGTTCTGTGGGAGGATTAGACGAGTCCGTGGGGGAGGATTCTGAGGATGGGGAGATAGACTGGAAACGTTGGCTTTGTTGTTTGGAGGGACGGGGAGCGGGAGCGATGGCGGAGGAGGGAGATGTGAGCCACCGAGGTAGAGGCAGACAGAAGGGAGAGACCACCCTCCATGACACTTTGGTGATTTCCAGACAAAAAAAGTAGAAAGGAGTCAGGGATTCTTGATCACCAGGCAAGGGAAGAGTGAGAGAGAGGACCAAGAGAGGAGCCCAGGATTGTCTGTGACTCGTATGTCTCTACTCTCCTACGTATCGGTTCCCAAAAGCAATCTGATATCTTAGTAGAAGCAAAGGGACGACACCACATCTACCGGCCGGCCTACATTTAGAGACAGATGAAGTGACCGGTATCCGTGCATTGAGAAGGTATTGAAGTGTTGGAAAGCCGCGGGTTAGGGTGACCTAAAGAGATACTTCCGCTCAAGCTGACCGGGGTCCTGTAGAGATGTCATCTACGGTAAATGAAGACAACTTATTGAGGGCAGCTGTGTAAGTGACTGTATCCCTGGAGGGAGATCACAATCATCACAACCATAGCAGTGATCGACTTCTTCTTTGACCCTCGTCTAGTTGGCCTGCAAATAAGTCTGTTTATTTCCTGCAGGTTATCGAGGAACCGTTCCTTTTACCGGGGTAGAACAAAGGGGTGGCATAGCTCAGGGGGCTGGGCCGTCATCTAGTCATCAGAAGAACGGTGGTTCGATCCCCAGTCTATGCACAAAGCTTGTCAGAGTGTCCTTGGGCAAGACCCTGAACCTCTAACTGCTCAAGACCTGGGACGGACTGGTGACCTGTCAGGGGTGTCTCCCCACCTTTTGACCAATGAGAGCCGAGATAGGCCCCAGCATGACTCGGTGACCAACACTGGATAAGCGGTTGATGATGGATGGAGGATAGCAATTAGGATTTGAATCACATCACTTTCTGCACACAACAAATGCTGCCACAGATGGTGACGGAGACACATGGTGGTGCCAAGATGTATGTTTATCTGACTGACACACACACACACACACACACACACACACACACCACACACACACACACACACACACGCACACACACACACACACACACACACACACACACATACACACACCAACTCGTGCAGAGACGTGGTCCGGACAGAGTCTTGTGCCAGAGTTGACTGTTGCTGCAACCAAGGTGAAGTCAGTTAAAAGGGCAGGCTGATGAAGTGGGAGATGAAAACTCGATGGTACTTGGGGACACTGCTGCCCAGGGGTTGGGTTGTGATATCAATATTTCTTGGAGAGATATAGCCCTTTGTGCCACCGTTTGAGTTGCCGTGGGACAGGGGGGGGCTGACGAGACTCATTTATCTTCGAGCAGAAACGCAGGTGAGGAGGGGCGGGCCTCATCATGTGAGAAAAGAAAGGTTGGTGATCGCTCGAAAAAGATGGACGGCATTGTTAGGAGGATACGCTCTTTCCTGCAGGAGGCAAAGGTGAGTGTTTCAGCAGCTGACACAGGGCCAACTCTTTAACTTAGTACATGGCATGCTGCCTGGAAAAGCCAGATCCAGGGACACATCTGTGCTGGCTGCCGGGCTCATGCCCCTCTTCAGGGCTCTTAAAACTTTAACTCCTCTGGAACTCCACATGTTCGGGTGCCAGAGTGTTGATCAATTAAGCCACAATGTTGCAGCCTTGAGTTAATTACACTCATTTATTTTCCACAAGCTTTTCAGGAGTGAGTTGGCACAACATAGGTGTTCCCAGGTCTCCATCGCTAGGCCCCCGAGGTTACCATAGCTCAGCTCATGGCCATTCCCCCAATAGAGCCATCACGAGCCCTCTGATAAGCAACCCTTCACGAGGAGCCGTCCCCCAGGCCAGTATCAGTTACAGTGTGGAATGACCTCAATGCATGTTTCATGATAACGCTGCGTGGCACTCACAATACACGTAAAGAGGAAAGCGTGAGGTCCATAGTTAGTGGGTCATAACTGGCTAAGCCTCACATGGGTATAAGGGTTAGGTTGGATAAAGTATTCTGGGTTCACTAGTGTCCCCCTCTGGGTGGTCCAGGCCTCTTGGTTAAGTGAAGGGAAAGTACTCTGCTTCATTCTCCTCTTACGGCCAAGCACTGTGCTTTCCCCACCAGACCATGATGTGTGGACTAGTGAGGGCTAGTGGTCATGTGACTTGGAGGAGACACATGCTACCACTTCCTCCTTCCTGTTGATGTTCTAGAGGAGCATTAAAGAGACTGACCCAGGAGTAGGACACTCAGGGATTTTGGATGGAAAAAAGGGATTAAAAAAAAGAAAAAAAAAGAAAAAAAAGAGGAAAGCATGTATGTCGGCTGCAGGGGTTGATGGGCCGTTTTGATTGGATCACTCCATAGAATTCATGAGGGGGCTTTGTCCAAGTGGGAGCAGCTGGAGATGATGGAATGTTGATGTGGTGGTGTATTGTTAACTATTTAATTTAACTTAAATAAAATCAATAATTTAATATGCCTTATTGCTAACTCTTTATTTTTACTAATTGGTGACGTACTAACACGTAGAATAATCTGCGAATGCTACACCACTATTAGCAGTAAGAAAGAAGGCTAGTATTGAGCGGACTTGTTCTTCCATAGCACTTTTCTACACTAGAACCAATCCATTTACCTTTCTAATGACCACTCACAGCGCTTTAAAATGAGTGCCTCACACTCGATGAGCTACACGGTGGGATGCAAACCAGCAATGCCCGCCTCCCGGACATGCACTCTACCAGCCGAGCCACTGCAGCCCAAAGATGTTGTTTTCAGCCTGTCTCTGCCTACTTTGGTTTTGGAGAAGGTGAGAAAAAGGAGTGTGGAGGACAGTGATGGTGGTGGGAGCGGACAGAAAGGAGCCCTGGCTTCTCACATGTCTCCTCCTAAAATTTTGCCAGCTAAAACGGTGTGTCAGCTTTCTCCTGGGTTCAGGCGGTATGGTTTAACACACTGGATCCAGTGTGTGTCACCCACCTCTCATGGACCTAAGCATCTCGAATGTCCCCTTATGAAGTAGACAAATTGGAGGGGCAGGGGGGCTCCCCTGAAGGTGCGGGGTGTGCCGTTACCTCTGCCCTGTAGTTTGGAGGGGGCCTGGGAAAAACTACAAGTTAGACTTTAAGAAAAGAGAGTGGTGCCAGACACTGAAATTACGATTCATTCTGTCCAATAGAATACAGGGATCAATGGTGCCAAAGGCTGCACGGAGGCCCAGTAGTAGAAGAACAGAAGCCATGCCCCCCCTTATATCCTATAATATAAGGGGGGGGCATGGCTCAGTGGCTCCAATTCTTTTTCCTACTGCCTTGCTCAGGGGCCCAGGCAGGAGTATTAACCCTAACATGCATGTTTTTAAGATGGTGGGAGGAAACCAGTGCACCTGCAGGTGACCCACCCAGACATGAGGAGAACATGCAAACTCCACACAGAAAGGATCTGGGATGGGATTCAAACCCAGGACCTTCCAGCTGTGAGGCAGCTGTGCTAACCACTGGACCACCTCAACCCCCACCTTTGGGTTTTTCTCAGAGAGAAAGATGGATGAATGAGGAATGAGAGTCTAGAGCAGGTGGAGGATCATTTGCCACTTTGGTCAGAGCAGTTTCAGCAGAGTGACAGAACCTGAAAGCTTATTGAATAGGTTTGTTTGAATACTTTTCTACCATACGGGTTAAAGGCTGTTGATGCACACCTCCAGTACCTAAGAAAAGAATGGAAGATTAGAGACCGGTCGATAGTTATTAACTTATTAAAACACCCTGGATCAAGGTGAGGTTTCTTGTGTAGAGGTTGGACTACAGATGTCTTGAAGCTGCTGGGAACAGTGCCCAGTAGTAAGTGATGAATTAACAATGTCTGGACCTGTGGGTCCCAGGAACGGCCAGAGACTAATGTTTTGCTGATGAAGGGTCAAGAAGCCAAGTAGTTGGTTGAGATGCTGACAGGACCTTAGTCCAAGTATCAAGAAATATGATCTCAAAATCTGTAAAAAAGGGACCATCTGTTATTCACTGTCTGGATAGGACTTTGGTGAGGTAGCATCAGCAGGGGTAGCTGGAGTGGAAGAGCTACCTACCAGTGATTCTGCTCTCATCAGCCTTATTGCAGAAAGAGTCTCGATACATACGGCCTGTGAATGGACGGGGGCTAATGCACGGCTGTGTTTTAGTACATTTTGCTAAATTCTCAAAGAGAAATCTGAGCTTATGTTTATTAATGTCGTTTAAACGAGGGTGTCTACAAGAACCTGTCACCACAGCGAAAGAAGCCAAGCCTTCAGACAACTGCCGCCCAAATGCAGCAACACTGGATGGACCAATGCGGCAAGTGGCAATTACATCTTGTGCCAACATGAACCGGACGGGCCAATGATACTTCAAATTTAATGAGAAAATGATCCGAGACGGCAGATGTGGCTGGCGAGACACACGGATCAGAGACAGCCGACCCTTTAGATGCAACCCAATCAAGGGTGTCACCACTGCAATGGATGGACCCTTGAGCAAACTGAATGAACCTAAAAGCACCAACAAGCTCCAGAAGGGCTTTACCTAGAGGATCATCAGCCTTGCTCAGATGAAATATGAAATCACAAAGAATGAGAACATCATCAGTGTGACCTGCTCTGCAGGTAGAGCGTATGCCTGGGAGACAGGGGCTGTGGGTTTGTATCCCACTGCGTAGCTCGGTAAATTTGAGGCCTTCACTGTAAAGCGCTTTGACTGGTCACTAGACTAGAAAAGCACTTTATAAGAACAAGTCTATTTGCCATTTACTGGAGATCAACTCACCAAATTCTTCAAGAAATAGTGTGTAAGGGCCAGGAGGTCGGATCACCTGTCGGTGATCTCGAGTATCTGTGATCGGATGATATGAAAATAGAAAGGATCGCCGAGCCCTACAGTGTAAACAAAGCTGGGGATTAACCGAGAGGCTCTGAAGTAGTGGTGGTATGATGGACTGGTCCTATAATCATGCCGTACAATTGATGTTAGTCCATTGCATTATTTCATTTATTTTCACATGTTCTCACAGCCCACATGCAAAAGCATGTTTTATAAATACATAAGCAAATATTTAACCTCTGCTGTCTGTATTGAAATCTACAAGATGTGGGGCCTCCGGTGACATAGGGGGTTAAGACACCTATGTTCAGGCCATATCTACTTCATACAGTCGGGTGTTTGAATCCCAATTGTGCCGTTTCCAACCACGGCTGGAGGTCCATAGTTAGTGGGTCATAACTGGCTAAGCCTCACATGGGTATAAGGGTTAGGTTGGATAAAGTATTCTGGGTTCACTAGTGTCTACCTCCTTAGCCCCCCCCATACTATATTCTATAATATAACCTTGAAGATGACTTTTTTTTTATTGGGGTCAAAATTCTGAAAACTAGCTTTCTGTACATCTGAGAGCCATCATTACAGTACAATTTAGGTTTGAGGAGTCTGTTGTTAACCTCAGCAGTCCTCTCTGTAGTACAGTCCATACAAAAAAACAACACTTTTGATGAAACAGTTACATCAGCCTATGCAAATCCCCCTCATCTATGAAAGTGCATGTTTTATTTTTCACTATCTATGTCTCTCTCATTTAATTAGTCAGGCACCACATTTGATCATCACTGACCTTTGGCCCTTTTGACCCATCAGGATGCAACATATGACTTACAAACACATTTATCTGATTTCCATGGCTTTTGAAATGGCGTCAATGTCTATCAGCTCCTCTCTGAGCAGGAAGTGACTGGAGATGAAAGGTTTCTCCAGAGAGGAGCACGTATTACCCCGGGGTTACAGCTCGAGAGCTTTTCTGTAGGTCCTTTGTGATGCTGCCAGCCAGTCACCTTACTCAAGATGATCCCTCCACTCCCTCAAAGGCCCGGCCACCCATATCACACATAGATGTAACTGCAGCACGAGTCACTTACTTATTGTGCCCGGACTAAACTGTGACTTCAATTTGGGTCCACACCCAAAAGGAATTCCTCGGGCAGGGGAGTGTGTGTGAAATTTGCTCACTTTTCATTAATTTGCACACACAATGTTCGGTAACTACTTTGTATAAAATGACTGGATCGATATGCTGCCCAACTCCAACATCTTCAGCAGCTCAGGATGCTGGAAAAGAATGCCTACATTCTTGATGTTGGATGGGTGATGGACTAATGTACAAAGGGGGAGGGGGGTTGGCTACTATGCCGAACTCCTCCAAACCACCTCAAACCTGTCGCCTCCTCTGTATTCCAGAGAGCTGCTGCAACATCCTCAGGCTTACTCCTATGTCAGACGGAGGTCAGTGATGACAGCTTCAACAAAACCGTACATGCTGACACAGCGTAGGTCCAGACCGTATGATATCAAACCAATAATGGCCACAGGCCACTCTCTGCCTCACACAACAGTCCTCTCAGAAAATGCATTATGCTAATTTTGATGTACTGTATAGCATGAGATAATTCCACACACAGAACATGGCACACAGTAATAATGTGTGATATAATGGATCAGCCATCTCTACTTTAAAGGTTAGTGATAAAGAAGAGGTTATTAAATCAGATCTCTTTTTTAATATGTAGGGCTTTTGGCAAAAGAAAGCAAAAGTCACAAAGCGCTTTATGAATAGATGGAAGCAATTCGAGACACTGACCTCACAGCAGCATAACGTGTTGTGGGGTCACGTATGCCCACTACCCACGAGCATAAGTTCACATCTTACCTTGTCTAATTTCCATACTCAGTCATGCTATTTCATCTTAACTCACCAACAGTCATTAAATAAGTATGATTAAGGGGCCTCCGGTGGCCTAGGGGGGTAAGACACCTATGTTCAGTACATCTCTGTGTCATACAGTCGGATGTTCGAATCCCAGCTGCATCGTTTCTAACCACGGCCAGAGGTCCATAGATAGTGGGTCATAATTGGCTAAGCCTCACATGGGTATAAGGGTTAGGTTGGATAAAGTATTCTGGGTTCACTAG
>OMLC01104630.1:12208-32153 GCA_900302585.1 Regalecus glesne
TGTGTAGCTGCACATGTGTGTGTGTGTGTAGCTGCACATGTGTGTGTTCACCTGTTCGCGTTCACCTGGGAGGGAGAAGACTGAGAATGAGATCAAAGGCAAACAACTTTATTGGCCGTCTCCATAATTCAGCAGCTCTACCAGGGGTCATAGTCTTCCCTTTGAGGTTGTGCTGCCAGATGAATCTTTAATGCACTCCTGCCTGGGAATAATGGATGGCACGGGCCAGCTACTGCACAAGCCCTGCTCCGGGGGGCCCGGGTTGAGGGGGAGAGAGAGCGGGGAGATGGGGGCGTGAAGCGGAGCACATTGGAGAACCATATGGATCACTGAAAGAGTTGAAATGAACACGGCGAGGGATTAGATGAGTTTATGTGTCTGCATGTTTGCAATTTAATTTAGTGTCTAGATGGGGGGGCCTCTGGTGGCGTAGGGGGGTAAGACACCTATGTTCAGTACATCTCTGTGTCATACAGTCGGGTGTTTGAATCCCAGCTGCACCGTTTCCAACCACAGCCAGAGGTCCATAGTTAGTGGGTCATAATTGGCTAAGCCTCACATGGGTATAAGGGTTAGGTTGGATAAAGTATTCTGGGTTCACTAGTGTCCCCCTCTGGGTCGTCCAGGCCTCTTGGTTAAGTGAAGGGAAAGTACTCTGCTTCATTCTCCTCTGACGGCCAAGCACTGTGCTTTCCCCACCAGACCATGATGTGTGGACTAGTGAGGGCTAGTGGTCATGTGACTTGAAGAACTCACATGCTACGGCTTCCTCCTTCCTGTCGACGTACTAGAGGGGTATCAAAGAGACTGACCCAGCAGTAGGCAACATGGGGAATTCAGGTGGGAAAAAAGGGATAAAATTAAAATAATTTCAAAAAGATTTGATCCAGGACTGATCACTCTCATTTAAGCTAAGGCACGTATTTCATTTCAAAAATCTATAAGTGAGCTAAAACTAAAGAGCTGAGTTTATCTGTTTAAAATTCCAGATTTGTTGTCCAGTAAATTTACAATACATGAATATATTTAAATAAATGTCTATAAATAGAATGTAGAGATAAATGAATCAAATAAGATTGAGGACTCCTGAGTGTGTAGCGTCATCAGTGGCCATATCACAGGCCCTTGAACTATTTTCAGCTTTATCATTCAAAGACATGGGGCATCAGGAATGGGATCCGGCCTTAATCCACCAAGCTCATTCTAAGTCCGTGTCCTGCCCCACAATATGGAGACATGTAAAGACTGACTTTTTCATTAAGATCATTAAGATCTTTAGCGAGAGTAGGGAGGAGTAGGTTGAGATAAAATGATCAGGGCAAATGTATGCATCGATTCAACAATGGAATGTTTTCATTTATTTATTTTTTATTTACATAATACACCAGCTGAATTGATATTAACCAAAACACTAGTCTGGGCATGCAATACATCATACGTTTATTTCTGTGTTGGGTCATGTGACAGAATAATTTATGTAAATGGCATTTTCATCTAAATGATTACTGTGATCCAAAATAACATTGATGATGAATTATTTGAAGCTCAAAATAATATCAACTGGCTATAAAAATCACTGCTGGGTGTAAATGTGATCCTGCTCGGTAGCTGGATCAGCCAGCATAAGGTGATCTTTTAGTTTATACTGTAAAGTTCATACTGTAAAGTGGCTCATATCTGGTCCATTTGGGTAAGATGCATGTGTAAGAAAATAATTTGCAGGAGCTCATCCTCCAATTTTAAACAGCATTGAAAAATTGCTGGCGGTTACAGGAACTTTTTAATTCCTGGCTCTTTGATAACAAATAAAAGCATTGCTGTTTCTCAAGGCTATCAGAATTTTACACCAGACTAAGTATGGATTGGCAATTTGAAATGTCAGGCAAAAGAACATCTTTAAATGTCATAAAAAACAATGCTTTAAACAAATAATAACTAAGATTTCGAATTTAATCCCTTGGATAATATAACAATTGATTGTTCTTTGGTCTATATTTGAATAAATTAAAAAGTCAAATGATCAACTTTTTAAAAAAGAAGACTCAGATGTTGGTTTGGGAAACTTTTCATCATATTAGGCATAAACAAAAGATGCATCTTGCAAGGTAAGTGAACCCTTGGTCCAGTTTTGTTGTCTACATAACAATACCTGGTTTTTTTCAATGAACTTTAAAGCACATAGATGCTCACCCATTTCCCCAGCCATGGAAAGATCCCAGTTGGGCCACGGAATAATATTTCCAATATCCTTTTCGCCTTAGTTGACACAATTAGTCTGTGTTTGCGCTACCAACTAAAATCCTATTAAAGGTTTCTCAACAGTGATGCATAGGATATAAATAGATATTGAGCTTCCCCACACTAACATGTCATGGATTGGATTGCAAGTCTACATTATGAAATATCACAATGAATATAGATGAGAACTGCTTGAATATTAACCACTCTTTAGTATGTAGAGGTTTGAAAACAATCAGGAAACCCAATGGATAGACTCGCAGATGAGCTGAGAACCAGTACAGTATAATACCACAATGCAGTGCTTAAAAGTGATCCTAGTTGCCATCTTACTCGTGGTTGATTTGTAAAAAGTCAATTGAAGGCAATAGGTGAAGTTAAGACAGGCCATATGTTCTAAAGGAAAACATCGGCATATGCATCACTGTGGATGCATCAAACTCAAAATGGGGTTTGCCTTTAACACAGCAGCATAACTTAGGGGGATTCAATGGATCCTCATCAGATTTGTGTTTTTATACGGACTGAGAGGAAAAGTGTTTTTGTTTTCTCTCCATTCATTTCCTCCTTTCAAAGGTTTACTTTTCTATGCTGTGGATATACTTGAAAGTGCTTTTTTTTGCATATGAATGGCTGCATGTACAAGATTAGAACAGGATCTATACCTGTTCTGTATTTGGTAATGATTATGGGACTGATTTGAAACAGCCTCTCAGGGTACCACACATCACCGCGCAGGGAGATCGATGAACTTCCAGTCCCCAACTCATTTGTTGTTGCCATGGGAACTTCGTTGTCTTGTCATAGTTGTTAGCATCTGGCTGATGTAAGAGGTCAGGAGGTCATCCATCTTGTAGCCCTGGTATTGAGAGGGTTATTGAAGTTGCCATTTACAATGTTGTTGTTTTTTCTTTGCCATATTATTCATTGAATGATTATAAACCAAACGATTACACATGGGTAGTCACAAATATGTGTAAATATATCAAGATTTCACTTTCAAAATTTACATTTTAAGAAAAAAACACCAACTCATAGAGCTGGTCAGGTCAGGGTTCCATCAGGAACACCATCTGGCGTAAAACCTTGTCAAATCAAATATGCAGATCATAAATCAGATTTCAATGCAGGATCAGTCAAGGCTCAGGTTACCAATGACTCTTCCTGACACAACTCTGCCCATTTATTCAGGTAGGGACTTGGCCCTAGGAGTGGCTGGGTTGTTTTCATTTAGTGCTGATATTCCTTTTGAAAAGGTAGTGTAACTTTTTTTCAACCAGTAACTATCCATTCAACTAAACCATTCACATAGAAAATACAGATACTCATCTACGTAAAGAGATAGCTGGGAATGTCACTAAATTGTAGGGCTTACCAGTGAGGTTTCGCACAGCAGCTTGCTTCCGCGGACCAAATTGCCAATGGTAATATGGAAGTAGGTGTTGCCGCTGCTCCAGTTGGAGATCTTCGTGAAGGGGTGTGTTGTCAAAATGTCCTGGAGAATGAAGTGGCAACAGACACAGAGATCATTGAAAGCGTTCTTTGTACACATACCTTAATACACAGCTTTGTGCAAAAAGTCATTTTCGAAAAAATGATCTCTTTATTTGACACACACATTCACACAAATGCAGACCCACCCTAGACTTGGGATCGATCAGACTGACTCCATGCTTGTTGATTGCTATCAGCAGCGTCTCTGGGTAATTTGGATCGGTGGTTTGCTGCAGAAAGAAGAAAAAAAAAGGTTAAAACAACTGACGATTGCTGATACAGCAGGAGACACGCTGATTGAGAAAAAATACCCACTCTGACTTGAAGCTATTGTAAGGTCACTTTTCTTATCATTATTACATTAACAAATAAAGGTCAAAGAGTGTTTTTATTTCACCTTAACCTCGAAGAACGCAGAGCCAAATGTGGGCCATTTGTAAATGATTTTGAGGAACAAGAGTTTGGCCTCCTCTCCAGTCTTCCCTGGATGCTTGTTAAATGTTGTCATTATAGACTAGAGGGAAGACAAATGAAAACAGATGTATGAAAAAACTCTAATGCATTTTAATGGGAGACAGATACATTGTTATTGTGAGAATTTTTGTCCAAGTTGTCTATTTCTTATTTTGGCCTTTTGGTTACACAGCATGGGGGGAAAATGCAGATTTTCAATAATAATAATTTTTAAAGCCTCAGATGGGGTTTTTGACAAACCCTCTTCCAGTCATCTGCAGGGAGATGTCGGATCTGGTCTTGAGGGACCAACTCCTTAAAGATCTTGGAGAAGTTGTGGAAGTGGGACTTGTCCTCCTCATATTTCACCCTGTAGATCAGAGCAGCCAACTGGTAAACCTCCTCTCGGGAACACTTGTGGTACCCACGCAGATATTTCGGCAGCTCCTGAACATATAAAAAAATACAATGTGTGTGACATTTCTGCACATTTGAGATGGACTGACAAAAACTGATATTGTATTTTCCCTGCATATTTTCATCAGGGCATTAATTATGCATTTTTTACATAATTGTGGCTTCAGTGGTAGAGTACACACCTAAGAGTCAGGTGTTGTGGGTTCGTATCCCATTGCAGGGCTTGGTAAATGTGAGGCATTCATTATAAAGAGCTTTCAGGGGTTGCTAGAAACTTTACTAGAAAAGTACTATGTAAGAATAAATTCATTTGCCATTTAGCGCATTTATCAATTATAGGCTTTTCATAAGATTATTATTTTGCCAAATATTATGAATATGTTTGTCAAACATTATTTTCAGCATCAATTAATTTGGGAATATAATTCTCTTGCTGCAAGCCACTGTCTTTAAAATCAATATTTTGGCTTTTCATTGTTTTCTTGGTTCATTTGAGTGGGGAATGCTCAATAGCACTGCTTACATACAACTCAATTTATCCATTAGGATTAGATTAAAGAGCTGATATTGCAGCTTTCAAAAAGGAATCATGTATACTTTATTTCAGGGATTCTTTTAGTCTACTTTAGTCTTAAGCTAATCATTCCATTGCATGTACCCTCATTTAATTGTTGTAATGGTCGTGGAGGTTACCTAATAAACAGGATTGATAAGATATAGCTGCTGATGGAAAAGTCAATTACCTGGTAGTAGTGGAATATGGAGTCAGCCATGGCGTCTTTTCCTGGGATGGTATTAGTCCACAGCTTCTTCATGAAGAACACCTGATATGTTAATGAAGGTACTACACCTTGAGACACAGAAGACAAGAATTAGAGGTTAAACTTCATATGAGGTCCAATTGCATGAGTCATGAGCAATTTCATAGTCTCAGGCCACAGATTCATTCACTGATTCCGAGCTCGTTACCATCTTTTACGTAGCGCGCCTTTTTGATCCAGTCAGTCAGGTGCCTCACAAAGTCAAAGAAGAAATCCCCATCAGGCACACTGATGACCTGGAAATTGAGAGAACAGCATATTTCAGTTTTGGAAAAAACAAAATCCGATGAAGATTTGAAATCTAGTTAAGCTCATTTTCAGATTCACATAGACAAACTAGCCATAAGGTGACTTTATAATTTTGTCAACTAAGGTTGAGGAAATGAAGTGCCCTTGAAAAGTTAGCAATAAGAAACATTTCAAATTGAAGTTTTTGGCAACTTCTTCAAAATATTTTATATTCAAACAAAAGTCTTGAGTGCCACGAGAAATGCAGATGAGTTGAGAAAGCAGTAGTGAGCCCATTACCTTGTCAGTGATTTTGACAAAGAGACTAAACCCCTCTGAGGACTTCAGCATCAGTCGTCCAGAGATATTCTGACAGAAGTCCTTGGCCTTGGTGCTTGACTCCACCTCAAATGCCTAAGTGAAAATTGTTACAGTTGGGGACTTGTACATGTAATAGAGATATAGCCTTTCATAAACCACAGTTTCTATTCCTTGAAAAAAAAGAAACTTATGGAGACAATGGATAATAAACATAACAACCCCCCTCTTTTTCACTGAATACTTGTCTCCATGTCTAACTACTACTTGGAAAGTTGATTTTTTTTGTTGCCTTTTTCAGGTTCCCTCCAGAGTTTTAAGAAAGTTTCTTGTACTACTTTAAGGAACATTGTGAAATAACATCTTAACAATCCTCACCTCATCTGAGTCATCTGGGAAGTAGACTTTGTGAAAGATCTGGGTGGTCTTATGTTGGATGGCCTCCACCTCCACCAGATGGGGAGGGTATTTCCTGGATCCATTTCTACATAGGAAAGGTACATGCTATGGATCAGTGATTTTCAACCACTGTGTCATGGCACGATCGTCAATTGTACTGTAGAAAATAATCAAATTTCATTTAATTGGTTAAAAAAAGTTTGGTCTATTAAGTGCAGGATTTTTGAATGTAAAAAATAGGCCGTGCCTTAAAGAAGGTTTAGAAACATTGTACTCAACAACCCTTCTACCTCCTGAACTATGCCAACCCAGGTTCCTGTGGACAGGACCTACATGTTAGTTTACTCTGTTGCTACTTATTTTCTAAAGCAGCCAAAACACGGACTGAATTTAGAGATGTAAAAGGACTCAAAAATACATAGTGTGAGGAAATATGATTTTAAATTAGCTCAGTGGTAGTGGTAGGGAATATTCATAAGCTCTCAGACACACCTTCCTATGTGAAATAGACCTGGCAGTTCAGTGGTTAGAGGTCTGCTGCAGTGAGGCCAAAGTTGTGGGTTCTAGACCAGCATTAGACATTCTGCTCCTCTTTGAATTTTACACCCAAAGGGAATATTCATAATGTCTCACACAACATCTTCAAGTATGGAGGAAAACTTTTGGTTCAATGATTAGTACACTGCTGGAATATAAACAATGTTTGTGTGCCCTAGATGTGCATAAATCATTCTACTTTACCCATATCCAAATGGAATATCAATAAGGTCTCAGAAAACATTTGGCACATCGACACTTTTGCCAGTGGCTCAATATAGTACTCTCCTGTGTCTGTCTGGAGACATGGCAGGTGTTCCATAGGCTCAAGGGTTAGAACTCCAGCTGTATACATATGTGAATATTAATGACATACAGGCTAAGTTGTCATAATGTTTAGGGCTAAATTCAGGTTGTTATTAGGTTTTGAGTTATGGTTTGCCAGTGGTTGACACTGGCAAGTTCTATGCAGAGATGGAAACAATGGTTCTCCTGGCATGTCTGACTGAACCCCTAACTGCTCCAAAGCGCTGCAGCTGCTCACTGCAGAGGACAAATTTCATTGTAAAGATACAATTACCAAATAAAGTGACTTATGTCTCCATAAAGACAAAGAGTGGTAACTTGTGTACAATATCGCTTTTGCCTAAGCATTGCTACATGATGCTATGAGATGAGAAATGTACTTAAACTCTGACTATTTATCTTTTCATGTGTGAGGTTCAGCAGACAGGGTGCACACTCTCCATGAAACTGCTGATGCTTTGATTTGTGCATTTGCAAGCCTGTGAACTGCTCCTTGAAAGGGAGATGTAGTCATAGTACAGTCCCCAGTGTGGCCTTTCATTCCAAGTTACCAAACTTTTTTTGCAATAGAGTTTAAGAAAAAGAGAGGGAGCGCGATAGAGATACGGACACACTAACCGTAAGGCCTTCTGTAGTCGCTGCATGCAATCAGGTGCTAAGGGGTGGTGTTTCTTGGTCTGGAGGAACTTCTGGACATGAGGTAGCAGGATGTTGCTGGGAGGGAAAAGGCCCGTACAGAGCCACAGCAGCTCCCAGCCTTTCTCCTCACTGTACCTACAAACATGCATGTGCATGCACAGCACAAATGTAAGTATAGTGTGTTGTACATTCTGTGGGTGGCCTAAAGCTGCGAGCTTCATAAGGTTGAAATGCAGTGATCTGCGGTGCCCTTTGCTGTAAAGAGTTTCCTTTTATCATCAAACAGATTTGATCAGATATCAGACTGACAGAGAGTTAAATCATTATTCAGATTCTCAAAAAATGCAAAATAGGGGAACATAACCTTGGTAAAAGCCCATTGAGCTTTGACTGTTCATATACACATGTACTAGATCAACTTTGTCGTGTGTGTGTGTGTGTGTGTGTGTGTGTGTGTGTGTGTGTGCAGGCATGTGTTTGCATTCGTATAACAGACTTACTTGATGTGATTATCGGTAAGCTGTTTGAGGATCTGACAGAAAATCTCATCTTTCAGCGGCTCTGCCTTCAAAGCTCCCTCAAATATCTGGTCTGTCAACTCATTGACAAAGCGTGCTCGTTTGGAAGGATAGTCCCCCATATACTTCATCACAGGTACACAGCCATGGTCAAGGACCAGTAACACGCAGTAGCTTAGCGGTAGTGTGGACTTCAGTGTCAGTGTTCAATCCCACCACGGGGGATCAGAAAATGGTATTCAGTTTTAATCCCCCATGCTCAGTAAATGTGAGGTATGCATTGTTAAGTGCTTTGAGTGGTTGCTAGACTAGAGAAGCATTACATAAAAATGTGTCAGTTAACATTCACACCGCTGAATAGCAATATACAGAAAACAGAAACAATCAAGGCTAATACTGTGCTTTAAACCCTGAAATGAAGGGAGGAGTGAAAGGTTTGAGGCTTAAAAGTTTAAAATTTAAAACTACACATGCAAACAAAGCACTTGCAGAGAGACACAGAAAGATGCGGACAACCACACACACAGTCCAATATAAAGGATATATATGAAAGCCAGACAGGCCTCCTGAGAGAGCTCTTCATGTGCAAGGACCTTTTTGAGTAGAGGCTGTTTGAGAGGGTCCCTAGTACAGCTCCACAATCGTTCCTTTCCCCGGGACTTGGTGATCATCACCCTGCTCAGGGTGCTCTTAGGTGGGGGTCTGGAAAAATGGGTGCCATTAAAAGACAGGTAGAAGGAGGAGAGTTAAAGAAAAAGAGAGCATGACAGACAAAATGATCTTTCACACTAGTCATACAGGTTAGTGATACTCCTGGTAGGGTCAACAATGGTAGTAAGGTCAAGGAGGAGGACCCCACCAAAAAGCAAGACCACAATGGTGGACCAGGCAAAGGATGAGCCAAAAATAATAGTAATAGTAGAACTGTATATATCACAATATGGCAATATCTGAATTCTATCCAGATGTTGCATCACTGAAAGAAGATAAATGAAAATATTCACTGTTGAGCTCTAAAATGAATAGAAAACACACCTGAAGTAATCATATGAAAAATCCTCCAATGTATGAGGCTCAACTTTGTCTTCACTGACAGACAGGGCCAGCTGGGACAGAATGATGGATTCTCTCCTCTGATCTGGGGTCATGGTCACTAAGGCCTGGAAGCCAGAAAGACCACGGGAGAAAAAAGAGAAAGGAGGAGCAGAGATTGAATTCAGGAATCCCTTGTTGTCAAGCAACAGTGTTGCTATGATGCCACCCCATCAACATTTACAATTGCTTTTCTGCAAGGATTAGATAGAATTAAGTACCTTACTAGTATGAATACACAATAAAATGCTCAGTATAGCATGGAAATAATACATGTGGAAAAAAAGCTGTAAATGAAAGAAGTCAATATTTTAAAGTTTTTAAGATAATTTGTTTTGATCAATGCCAGAAAACTGTACTGTGCAGGTATTATATTGTAAGATGACATCATAAGACATACCACTATGTCATATTGTGGTCTTGTGACAGTTGGCAGCAAATAGACACAATCAGAAGGGAAGTTCCCTCTCTGTTTAGTCCTGTCGCTGATCCCATGAGCCCAGCCACAGTTCATCACATCTTCCCCAGTGTGCTCCTCCAGAAAGATCAGGTCCCCTTTGGCGAAGCTTAGGAATGTGGAGTCTTCCCCATCTAGTGGATGGAACATACAAGAAAACTGCAAAATAGGCTAAGGAAGTGTAGCACTTTCAGAATTTGCCAATTTACCCCATGACTGCATTCTTTAATTGTAACATAAGCCTCGACCCATCTAGTGAGTTTGCTGACACACACAGGCTGGCCGTGATGTAAGCATAGCAAGATAACACAGCTATAGCTAATAAACATTAATGAGTGCTTCATTTAGGTGTACCAGCACACCTATCAACACAGACAGACAAAAAGTCACAGCCAGCACTAACAACTGTCAATAGTATTGTCCATGGTGGTTCCCTGGCACACCCACATGCAACAGGCCTTTACCTTTTAACTCTCGCTAACATTGTGCTCTGACGTATCTCTGAAGTATACCATATCTATTTTTATTAATTGTTTTCGTGTACATCAAAAACCCCAAATCAAAGTTGACCACTTTTATACTCTTGTTGATATAGGGTATACACTGTATGTGTATTAGATAGCAATACACCTCAGGAAATGGAAAAAAAACCTCCAACTTTTCCTTGGCATTTTTTTTTCTTTCTGAGCATCTGTGAATCTTACCAGGATTGGGACAGTCCACCAAAGCCACCACATATTTCGACCTCTTTCGCAGGCCTTCGAGGAAGATAACCACAAGGTCCCGGATATCCTCAGCGTTGTTTGATGTAAACGTGTACTCGTCTCCTTTGATAGTGGCCAGGGTAAAACTCTGGCCTTGCAGCTTCCCACCCCTGTAGGAGGAAATTGTTTAACTATGCTTTATATATATATATATATGTATGTATGTATGTATGTATGTATGTATATACTGTTTTATCTAAAATGTCATGCATAACAAATATTTTACAACCATTGTTCAAATGTTCTACATTGTAGAAGATAGCCTATCAATCAGTATGCCAATTAAGGACAAGTTAATTACTATGCTTGAAAGTACTACAAAAATATTTGGTTCTATCTACAATTAATAACTTTATACAAGGTGCCCTTTTTCAATGATGGTGGGTATCTGATTTTGAACAAACAATGGCATGATCCTACCTGCTACTAGACACAGCAGTGATTTCTGGGAAAGAAAGTTCCAGAAGGACCTGTTCCTGCTCATCCACAAAGTAAACCCCGGTCCAATTCACTGCAACTATCACATCATTCTTAGGCAGGCTAGGCCCTGTGAGATGTACAGCACAGCACCCATTTATAAAAGAAAATACACTCATTAAGACAGGTTTAGATAAATTAGATGATCTCTTCTGTGACAAAAGACATTTCTGTTTAGTTGAGTCACAGCCTCAGCTCCAGCTTTACCAACCTGAGAACTTGAAAGCCTCGTAGAAGCGTGAGAAGAGTAAAGGCCACTTGAAGCGAGCAAAGTCCACCACATCTTCCTTCACCTTCTGTGTGTTCAACCTCTTCCTAGTGTGCAGTCCCTAGAGAGTTGTTAGTTATGGATCAGCTGATTGTTCAAGGTTGTTTTAAAGGTACTAGCTTGATTATCATAATTAAAACCTTTAGTGCATGTATACAATCTAATGCACTATATACCCTGAGGTGATGCAGGCATACATTTTCCTTCCTATTCAATGCTGAATAAAACATCCTTACCAAAAGTCAGATTGATTTTAAGTTTTTGATAACAAAAATTCAAGTGCAAGAGGAGATACCTTTTTGTGGGCAGCCATGATGAGTTGGGCCCACTTATCGGCTGTCCTAGCTGAGGAGATCTCCCTGTCGGGGATGTAGGATGGAATGAGACTAAGCAGGCGGTCTTGGAGGATCTCAGATCCATAATCTACATAGTATTGCTGAGAGGCTAGCTCTGCCAGATCCTCCTCCTGATGAACAGAAAACATGGACAAAGAGTTAAAAAAGAAAACAAAATAAACCAATATAACTGTGAATTTTGGATATTCTATTAATATAGTACCTTCCAGTGAGTCTAACACACAGCCTGTATCGACTCTAAACTAATTGGAAATATGCTGAGCACATAAACTAAGGGGAAGACTCACCTGCCTATAAACAGAAGTTCCCCAGTCATTCCTGTATTACTTACCTTCTCACAGCGGTACTCTCCAAACTTGACCCCTCGTACAATTTGTTGGTAAATGAGGTTAGTGGCCACGTAGTCCTCGGAAGGACTGTGCCAGGGGGTGAAAATCTCCTTTCTGAAGAACAGCCTCCATGGAGCATTCCTCTCCTGGGCCCCTTGCTCCTTGGCATACTGCTCACACTGCGACACGGCATCCATCACATGGTCATTGCCACTCCCCAGAGATGACACCTGACATGGCAGGAAGGAAGTTTCAGCACTTTCTTATTTCAAATACCCTTTTTAAAAATAATATGAGTATATTGCAGACATGGCAAATGATTCACAAAGCTCAGGGATCAGATTGCAGGGTCTCTCAGCAGAAATTTGTCAGGGCCTCAAGGAGGTCAGGACCAGCTCTGTACACACACACACAAGGACACATGCATATATGCACACGTATACACAACCATAATGCTATGAAACATGAATACCTTGTCAAACAGGGCAATGTATAGAGAGAATCCAAAGCGGTCTTGGAGGTTGATCTTATCTGCGAGAGCGTTGCACAGCTCACTAGCAGTGGTGGCAGAGTCTGTCAGAAGAGTCTTGGTAGTGCCATCCATAAATGTCACTGGTAACATGATGGGCTTCTTAGACTTGGTGGCCTAATAGGGCAAAATAACATGGGTTCAAAACAATGAGAAGTTTGTAACGATAAAAATATTTCACAGCATATGGCTAAACAAAATGGTGCAGCTTTTATTCATTTTTTAGCTATTTAAAATATATTTTTTAAGATAGAAATGGGGTCTACCAATAGTTTTTGATGACTTGGATAGAGATGCTACAGAAAAGGTGTGTTTTGACATTATGTATGATGTGCTCAGTCTACCGCTAAGCTATCACAGCCCCACTATATTTCAATTATGGTACATGAGCCATGCTACTCTCAGCAGCTTCTGCAAGCCATATTTTGAATTTCTCCATTTGATGCCAGTGATTATTGAACCACCACTTGCCTGATATACCGTCAACAAGCTATCCAGCAAATGATATTGTGCTGTGATTTAGAGGTAGAGCTACTAGCTATTCATAGCGATTTGTGACATACAAGAACTATGGGTTAAGAGAATAATGACGTCTATCTCTAATCAGCAATCATAGGATTCATTCATGCTCTTGGTGGACTTCAGCTGTACAGAGCACCAATAAGAACAGATGTCACACAGATTTAAAAAAGCTTTAACTATCACTTATGTACCTGAAGCTCCAACCAAGATGGAGGCTGGGTCCTTGTGCGATTGACAAATGTCCTCCTCAACCTTTCCTCACAGTATGGAGCATAACCAGGAGGACCACTGTTCATGAATGTTCGTAAATACTGGGAACAGAAAATATGAGTGAATTGTTTGGGAGAGACAGACAGACAAATGTGAGTGGGAAGGATGACAAACGATACAAGAAAAATAAAGTTTGAAAAATATGTTCCAAAGTACATTAAATCAAATGAAAAAACAAAGCTCATCTCCTCAACAGTATGGGCTTGGACTCCTTGACATTTGGGTCGAGATGATGAAGAACAGAAAATTCTAGTATTTATGGAAATAAATGGAAATTTCTTTTGGACAAATCTGTGTTGTATTTCGAGTGGCATCAGTTCAACTTTATGTCGTTTAGATACTTAACTGAATTCTCCTTACCATCAATAACTAGCATAATTATTCTAGACTGATTTTCTCATGTTAATTTTATAAATGGCTAAAAATTAACAAGCGTATGCAATAACAGCCAATATAGGATAACCTTGCAGATAACCTTACTAGATTTAGGGCAACGTACTTTGACAAACTTTTCTGAGGGAGCAAAGCATCCAACACAGAGCGAAAGCAGGATCCAGCCACGGGCATGGCTGCTCTTGGATGGATTCTGAGTGAGTTGCTTACAAATTTGACAATAGATCTCATCCCTACAACAAACACACCATAGACAAGAAAAAGAGCATGATATTGATGTTCATCTTGATGGGATATGATTATGATCATATTTAATCGAAGGAGAAAAATACAGAACTTTGCCAAATTCAGACCTTGATATAAAAACTATGCAGTGGCCATGTACAAATCTTAACAAATTCAAGGCAATATCCATGTGGATTCATTCTAGATAAAACTAGAATAAAGCAGCATGATAGGTAAAGGTAATGTTTCTGCAGGAATAATTTAAAAAGTGAAAGGTTCAAACAAATAAACTAAAATCTAATAATACGCATACATCAGGAATCTAAATTCTGTCTGATGTTCTGCTCATCACAAACGACTGGCATATGTGCTACCATTAGACTAACTTATATGTGTGACATGTTTGTTTTTTATATTGTATGACTGCCTTTTTCATGATGTTTGGAGTGTTTACTGTTGTCCATGGACAGTACTATACTACATTGTGGTGCAGAGTTCAACATGTTGTGTCAAAACAAATGCCACCAATCTAATCTAAACTCTCCAGTACATATACTTTGTAAGAATAGAAAAAATATCTGCATCTCAAACTGAACACAGTTACATTCTGAACTGGACTGGGTGTATTCTGAAAACACATTTAACTACTCATTACCAAATTCAGCTGCCTACCATACAAGTTGGTCCATCAAGGATAGTAAAGTGAATTCAGATGTTGAAACCAGTAATGTCACCTGAGGGCTGGTCTTAAGATGCCATTTCCAATAATGAAATGGAGTTTCTCCAGGTTGGAGGTGGGTCGTTCTTCCAGCATGCTGTTCCCCTGGAGGTTGTAGTCTCCATCTGTCAGGCGCCTGGTCACCTGTAAGGGAGATATTATACATGACCAATCTTAGGAATAAGTATCAGTTCTATTGTGGGATACTGTAGCTTTGATACTTTTAATTAGCAATTTGTGATGCTGGTGATCTAGGAAAAAAGAACCAGCTAAGTCCCTGAAATAACAATATAAAGAGGAAAAATTTGACCTGGAAAGACCTGCTGATACATGTTTGAGTGCTGTCTGAGTCTCACCTCTTCAGTGATCTTAGACTTCCTCTTCAAGGTTAAAGAGACAAGTTTATGCCTGACACTGTTTCTTTTTTGGCTGTCTATGGAGCTGTTCTGTAGACAAAAAAACATACAAGGAAAATATTTGAAGGTTAGCCTATTACTACTATAACAATCACTATTTGCCCTGCAGTCATTTTAAATATTAAAACGCATAATACTGTCATCTCATTCTCATACATACAATAGAACAGCATACATCTGCCTGGTATTTTCAATCAGAGTAAAGTCGAAATGTAAAAACAGCGTAAATAAATTTTATTGAGGTTTTTATTCCACTTCTGTGGCACAGAATAGATGGATGTAGAGATGCATCAACATTGATATCAGAAATCAGGCTGATACCAGGAAAGAAATGGAGTACCAGTATCAGAAATTCAACCCACAACTAAAATCCCAAACTGAAGGCCATAAAAGCAAAGTCTCTTGGTTAACTGCGTTTTGGGGCATGGAAGGCCAATTTCTTCAATGGTAGAAAATAAAGTTGATTTTATCTCAATCCTTTTGGCCATTGAGCCCAAACTAATGGCCTATAGATCTATAGATCAGATCAGTCTTGTATTGACAAATACTTAAAGATTTGTACTTGGTATATCAACAGAGAAAATATTATGTCAGTGCATCCCCAGCTGGGTATGGTACACTGGACAATAAATAAGTGAAAGAGACTTAACCAATCACTTTATAGTGACATTAAAGCCATTTCTATCTTTCATGCTCTGTTTGAAACTCCTGATATGGCAACCCCCGTACATCTGATGTCCTAAACATGGTAGCTCAGTGATAGAGTGTGCACTTTGGGAAATGATGAGCCAGATGTTGTGGGTTTGAACCCACCACAGGGCGACAGGAAATGCATCTGGCCTCAATCACCCATGCTCCATCTGACCTTAAAATGTGAGGTCTAAGTGTGACACAAAAAAGGGCTTCTCATCCGAAACTATTGACGTCACTGACAACTTGATTAAATATTTCCAATGTATCTATACAGTATTGAAGAGATACAATTTAAGACACAATGAGCAAAGTTGCAATAAAGACAACCCTGTTTGCTATTATTAAACCTGCTTAAAGAGCTGCCAAACCTGCTCTAATCTGTCTACTGAGACTGTGTGGGTGTAGTCCGATCTTATAATGATTTAGACTGTGGCGTCCTGCCTGCAATGTAAACAGAAAACCCAATGACGTGGGGGCCAGCGAAGGTAGTTAGTGATTTCCTAGCAATGGCAGCCTCAGGTAGCATTGGCATAGTGCTGCTGTACATGTTTGACCTAGCAGAAACCTCTACGATCAACTAGAGGTCTATTTAGTCACTAAATGGTGAGTTACATAGCAGCTGAGTTTACATTAGCTCTCTAAGACACATAATTTAACCAACTTTTCTGTGTTTTTGCAATGTGACTGCAGTCATGATACCTAGCAAACAGAGGTGCCCCATGAGAGCAGAGAAAACACATTATACAAAACTTAACATGTTCCAATAAGTACATCTACACAGCACTCTATGACTTGTTGTAGGAAGCCGATTAAGCAGACACACTGTCAGAGCCTTTAAATCCTGTTCTGTCCTAATTACAGCACACACCCCACACTTTTTACCATCTTCCACTCTTCCTCCCTCACCTCTTCCTCCGCTTGTAGCTCCTGAAGCTCTCTCTTGTAGGTCCTCTTACCCAAAGTTTCATAGATTTTGGTCATGACAGGGATCTTCTCACTGCCATCATTGATGACTATCTGGTACTTGGGCTCTGGCAGGTCCCCCATGAACCTCAGTACTGTGATCCACACAGCTAATGCAGCCTGTGAGAGAAGGGAAGGGGAGCACAGGGGAAAAAAAGATGAAGCATAATGCACTCAAGGTATGAACAGAAAGCTATGGTTTAAAGCTTGTGGTCTAATCTAACTCTGAACTATCCATTTTTAATAGTTTAATATGTATGATGTATTATTTGTATGGAATATGAATGCATGTATGATTTGCTATCGAGTAATATGTGCCGTATAGTAGAGTATTATCAGCTGTGCTATTTAGTCAAATGATAATAATATTCAGGATTATAGGAGTGAAACTCACAACTTGGTCCCCTTCATCCTCATGGAAGAGCAAGGGCTGTTTGAGTGGGCGTCTGATGTAGGTATGGGTGGAAATGCCCTGAAAGTAGGTGGCAGCGAATTTTGAGAACTTAAACTCTGACAGATCCTCCTCCTCTTCCTCAGGTAGCGGTGGAGCTTCGTTCAGCACCTCATTCTCAGTCTCCTCTCCTGAGGGACCATTTTCCAGGTCCTGGTAATTGGACACAATTGAAGTTTAAAGGTGGTGCAAGCACAACAACAATGAGCATTCATCACCATCACCTGTTTAATCTTAAAACAATAAAGAAGTGATGGTTATTCAGCAATGAAATCTGGTAATTACATCCTCCTAGCCTGCTAGTACAGGTAAACTCAATAACAGGTCAAATCAGACCCTTGTAATGGTGTCAGACAGTGGTCTCCAGACAAATGAGCCTCACGTGGTTGTTGCACTTTGCTTCTTTCTTTTGTTTTGATGTCTGTGTGTCTGATTTGAGTGTGTCTGGGGGAGTCATTGCGAGAACGTAAGGGGACAATTTTCACATGGCAGGCAATGCATTCTTGTCCTATTGCATCATATATTGAGTTAGGATACAACCATCTCCTAACTCCTATAGCGTCAGATTACTATATAGAGATGTAGCAGGTGTTCCTTAGACTCCAAGGTGAAGCCTTTGGCTTAACATATGAATATTAATGACGTGCAGCTTATATAAGGGTCAAGTTTGGTGTTAGAGTTAAGTTGTGGGTCAAGGCTAGGTAGTGGTTAACCTGCCTTGTCTTACACAGACACAGAAGGGTATCTTGCACATCATATAAAGTCACATTAATATATGATATTGTAGAATGAGAATTTGTTCTGCCAGAATAAAGTATCCTTACCTGGAAAATATATGAGTTTGCAACTGCTCTCCCCATCATATAAACATTAGATAACCTTTCTTGCAGTTGAAATGTTAAAACCAAATGAGGGTTTATAAGCAATGTTGCGTTTAGGGAATTTTTACAGTGCAAGTGACAACTTGGTTGTTTTCCCCTATCCTAGTAAAACATATGGACCTCTGGCTTTCTAGATTGCCAGTGAGAGGAGGTGCACTGAGAATTGACGAGCTGTGGTGGTGGAGCTACACCCTGTGGTCCCACCCAAACAGCAAAAGATGTTTCCAGAGTCATAAAATACCTCATAGGCTGTTGTTTCAAAGAAATCCCCAGTCATCAAATATTTGATAACATAGTATTTGAATACTGTTTTTTAAACTGATAATAAGCATTGAAACTAGGGAGGTAACACTGTTTTATAATAAATAGATAATCATTGAAATCTATAATAGTCTCTTGTACAGTTTTCACATCAATGAGAGACCATTTGGAAGGAGTTCAAATAAGTTAATTTTCATATATATTAGCTTTGGGGAAAAAAAACAAAAAATCCTAAACTGAGAGCAGTCCTTCAATATTTATATAATATAATTTTTGAGTCTATAAAACTATCAGCATACTTTCAACCAAGCAAGGTTGCTGGATGCTGAACTACTGTTTACACATGAGCATTTAATTTACACAAGCTCTGCAACTCCACCTCCTTCACCTCTCACCTCAAACCCGGCAGGCCCCTGTCCCTCCTGATTGGGCAGTGGCCCAGCGTTCCCAAGGAAGCCAAACATTTGGTCCACCATGTCACAGTGGTCGACGGGTTGCTCCTTCTCCCTCTCCATCCGCTCCACCAGCTCCTTTTTGCGCCGTGCTTCCTCCCTCTCCTCCCTTTCCCTCTCCTCCTGCTGCAGGTCCAGTTGGTCCAGCCGCTCCTGGTGATTCCTCTCGGCCTCGGCCTTCGCCCGTCGGGCCGTCATCTGGTTGCGCAGTCGTTCCTCCTCCACTAGATGCTGGCGCTCAGCTTCCAGGCGACGCTGATGCTGTGAGCAGTGGGGTAAAGAGAGTAAGGGATGACAAGGCATCACTAAAGTAGGGGGCAAAATAAAGCAGCTATAGGCAGCTATGTTTTCCGTTCTCTGTTGGGTCTTATAGTCTGTCCTACACCATGAGGAATGGGGTAAGCGTGGCAATCATAGGTCTTGAATACGTTTGTTTTTTTGTTAGGCAATTCCAAGAGCTAAGGGCCAAGATAACAATGAAAATGGAGTGAAACCTACCACTGAGGTCGAACACAATATACATCAACACGTTAAGGGGTTAGATGCTGCTTTGATCATCATCCTAAGAAGTTTTCTTCAGCCAACTTAGTTTGCTCATACAAGGAATTTGTCTTTGTTGGCAGCCCACATAAAGCACATGAGACAAAAAAGAATCACGAAAAATGATAAAGATCATAAATGCTGTATATAACTTCATTCCATAACACTGTTTATAAGCCCAAAAACAAAACATAATGTCAATAAAAGCTGGTGTGGTTAGATGTAGTATCACCCGTTTACTATAGAAAAAAAACTGCAAACAGTTGGTCTCTAACATACTTTGGACATTGCACTAAAATACAAATTTATAAAGAAATGAATACAGATATGAAAAACATGACTATGAATGTTAGTACTAAGAGTACTACTAGGTTATGGGCAGTAAGTAAATAGTGTGTACATTTGATGTGAGTCTAAATACATGCCCATAGGTATTCTATGAGAGAGTATAAACCATTATCAGTAAAATAAAAGCAGATACTGAAAATTAGCAGTGTATTGATGTCAATTGCAGTGGACT
>OMLC01104631.1:0-13973 GCA_900302585.1 Regalecus glesne
TACTACTACTACTACTACTACTACTACTACTACTACTACCACCACCACCACTACTACTACCACCACTACTACTACCACCACTACTACTACCACCACCACTACTACTACTACTACTACTACTACTACTACTACTACTACTACTACTACTACTACTACTACTACTACTACTCTACTACTACTACCACTACTACTACCACTACTACTACTACTACTACTACTACTACTACTACTACTACTACTACTACTACTACTACTACTACTACTACTACTACTACCACTACTACTACTACCACCACTACTACTACCACTACTACTACTACCACCACCACCACCACCACCACCACTACTACTACTACTACTACTACTACTACTACTACCAATAATAATAATAACAACAACAACAACGAGGGAGATCCATATCATGCTTCACCGTCAGTCCCCAGGTTGTGGGGATGGAGATGGCTTTAGATAGAGCTTGAGGGATTAAGGCTGGATGACCTCCTTGATGCTCAATGCAAGAGCAAAATAAGCTCATAGCTACCACCATTTACTCATTTTAAGACCGACATGATTTGGCGATCCTCTCACCACTTTACAAGTTTTCGTCATAGAATATATTCATAGCAATAGCAGGTCAATGCCTGCCTCCATAAAATGATCCTGTCCTAGGAACAAAAAGAACACTTTTTTGGGGAGGAGAGACTCAATTCCTTCAGTTGGCCAACATCAGCCCTGTCTAATGCCATCCCACTAGTGTATTAGCAGGGGCGAGTCATCATCTCAGCTGACTCGGTTACATATTCTAGGCCATATTTCTACACATCTGTCCAACATGGAAGACGGAATAAAAAAGATACATCTGTCTCCAAAGCTATCCATCATTTGTTGCTAATCAGAACAGGGAAACAATAAATCAGAATACTTGTAGAACCGACAAGTATTCAATATTTTTCCAACAGACAAATTACCGCCACATAGAGTACTAGGATCAAAGTACAGGTGGCCGTGTGATGACTCCAGATGTAAGGTTGCAGGGTGGCTTATTTTAATTCGTAAAGTCCTGGCAATGAGAATGAATATAGAGGGCAATATTTCATGTGACACAAAGCACATTGAAGGTTAATGTCCAAGTTGAAACAGCATTGACTCAACTGAGTAGCAGTGAATGGAGCTAAGCAGGAGCTGACATTTCACGTATGTAGCGAAGGACCTCAGCATTCGTCTGAAAGGTGTGCCAGTCTTTATTCAAACATTCTGGATAGCCGTGGAGTGAAGCCACTTGGATCGTTACAAAAATGTTCACATGGACATTAGTAACCTAAAACTCGTCTGTGTGCAAACAGCGAGAGGTGGAGGTGTTACGTGTGGGAGCCGAGGGTGAACGACTCAAATAGACCACCACTGACCCACACCACTGCTACTGGTTCACGCTTTTCAGCTTGACATGAACCCTCAGGTGAATTATATGTTGTTTGCATTTTCCCCCACATTCCTATCCAGACTCCACACAATGGAAGGAATCAGTCAAAATGGTGTTGGGTGTGGTTGGAGTAAATTAGACCAGATTTATGGCAGGGGTCCTCAGTATATTGTTTAAACTTGCAGGATTGAGCCACAGACTCAATGTTAATGTACAGCTGTACTGGTATTTGGTGTGTGGGTGTGTGTTTGCAGGGTAATTAAATGATCATTATAAAAGATTTGGGTACCTACAGCAAAGTAAACCCTTTTCCACATTCTCCAGTCTACTGTGTCTATTTCCAGTCACTAGGGACTGTGTTTACTTCTCAACGCTACACTGCCATGATGGGGAACCTTTTGTCTTGTCTGATTTCTGGAGACGCAATCCTGGGCAGGTGATAGCGATAACTTGTGTCCTTAGTCTGAACAATGAGACGGAGCTGTCTTCACTCAGTGGTTGTGTACACACCAGAGGCCTGCTGCAGCACACACGCCTCTGTTTAAGTGTTTCCATCTTGCCAGCCTGCCTTGAAGTCTTATATTTTACATCTTGACCTCTGCCATGCCAATTCACATACTATTAAATACAGCCTAAGTTTCATGTGCCCTGGCATCAGAACACAGCTGAAAGAGGGGGAGAAAAAAAACCTCTTTTGTTTATTTGTATGTTGCCAGACTCTCAATGGTTTTATGTATTTCAGTGCTGAGGTCTGATATAATTTATTGGCATGTGTCTGCTGTAAGCTGGTGTATTGCTAGCAGATTCCAGCAAGGAGTTTTCTATTAATGTAGATATTCACCCATCATCCACACATATCAGTGGTGTCTATGTAGACAAAGTAGGGAATAAAACCCAACAGAAGTGCAAACTCCTTCCAAATTACTCCGAGCCAATCTAACACAGATGGGTGTTGAGTTGACGGCACAGTTCAAGTGGGGGAAGGAGAAAAGCAGCACATGTTTTGAGCAATATCTGTTAGAATTAAATCACAAAAAATAATTCCTATGTGTTTTAGAGGAGTTATAGTTCAGTGGGTAGAGCAGTCGTCTGGCAATCAGAAGGTCACAGGTTTGATCCCCGGTCCTGCATACAGCATGTGGAGGTGTCCTTGAGCAAGACACTGAACCCCTAACTGCTCCCTGAGCACCACATGTTGGCAGCTCACTGCTCCTATACAATAGGTTGGGTCAAAACTGCAGAGAATTTCAAATGTCCCCTTGTGAGACTGATAAGGGAATCTATTTTAGTTATATATCAAGTATCCACCTTCAGTCTAATGGTAAGTCAGAATAAGTTAATCAGCACTTTGACACCACGCTTCAGTGCCTGGTATCCCAGCTCAGAAGTTTTGTGCAGTGCTGCAGCCACACTTGGAGAAGAACCGAGGCAGGCCATGCAAGTACTTACTTAGTCTCAGTGTGCTATTGTGCCGTTTTGCATTGTTCTATGTTGGTTTGTTAAAATGGATCAAATCTGCTAAAAATAAATGCTTCAAATGAATACATAAATAGAAACAAGTCCAAGATCATTGGATCCATGAACAGTGGAACATAAAGAAAACAGTGGAGACAATGGTGATGATTTGTTCTACTCCCCTAGTCAATAGATGTGTGAGCTGGCTGAGCAATTTTATCAATCATCAGTCCACTGAGACTAACTTTCCACCAAATAATACAGTGAGAGTTTAACACCTGGCTTCCGATTAATGTAGCAAAGCTCCATTCAGAATGCTTCATCGGTTAACATTAACGCCAGCAATTATTGGTTTTGAGTTTGGGAGCTCAAGTGATTCCCATGTCACATGTATCAGATATCAACATTCACACTGCATGCCAGGTGTTAACATGACACCACGACACTCCTTCACCGAACCCTACATTCCATCCGGGCCTTTCACCCAGTCCTTAATCTGATGTCTAATACTTGCTTTGCTTTCCCAGTAAAACGGTTGTTACTTTACCCTCTTCCCCTGTCTGGTGTGTTCTGTGTGAGTCCGATCTGAGCCCCGCATACTGGTCGACTGTGGCCAGGAACCACACACAGGCAAACCTATCCATTTGTTGCCCCATGCCCCCAATTTCCAGATGAGATACAGTGTGAGAGAATATCAAATGTCTTGGAAACAAATTGTGGGAGCAGACAGGTTCTCATTCATGAAATGTACAAATGTAGAAACCTTGTGTGTGTTTGTAGTTTCACATACTGAAGAGGGTAAAGAGAGCAGGAGATGTGGGAGTGGACTAATTCTTGGTGCTTAAAACACACACACACACACACACACACACACGCACACACACACACACACACACACGCACGCGCGCACGCACGCACACAAAGCCCAGGAGCTGCACAACGTGAAACTGTTTCCTTTGACAAGTTCTTCAGAGAGAATGAACAAAGGCAAGTGATTCTAGGGCTGAAAAAACAACTCATATCACTTTTCTTTAAACATTCAAAATGGGTCCCACTGAGCTGAAAACCACACAAGGGCTAAACGGAATATATGAAGTCAATGCATATTAGCCTTCCCTTACTGGTGTGATAAAGTGTGAGCGAAGGGTAATGGTAGACATTACAGGAAAATGAGGGGGCACTCCTGGTTTGATCTCCCCAGCTAGTGAGCTCCTCAGATGGACCCAGCATCTAAGGAGGGGACGTCACAGCCCGAGCAGATTAATTCCTAACAGGGAGCAGGATGGGCTGGATCCACACTGATCCCACAGCAGCTTGTCTTGTGTCTGTGGATATTTACTTCCCGCTTTTCTGCTTAAGGTTTCATTTCATGATGTGTCCCTCTGGAAGTAGTTCCTCCGTTTGAACCAGATGGTAAAGAATTAGACTGGTAGCGTGAGACTTCGAGTACAGGAGGATCACTGTGGTAGAATTACTGCAGCTGCCACATTCGCTAGAGGAGCAACAAATTAAAAGTTCACTTGATCTAACCAGTTCAACTCTATATTACATTGAATTTATAATGTTGCTGTGCAGGCTTATATGTAAATGTTATGTCGCTCTTATTATCTCTTACTGAAACTGATCCTCGGTGGTTATTGATTATACATTAATATGTAAGTTCCCATTGCAACCTTCATCTACTCATCATGATAACATCACAGAGAATTAGGAAAAAAAAGCACGAAATAACTTATTGAAGTAGAACTAGCTGCAGGTCCCACTTTACCTTTGTTCAGTCATCTCTACATTGGCTTCCTGTACAATTCAGAATAACCTACAAGATCCTGTTGGTTACTTAAAAAGCACTGCATGACCTCACCCCCAGTTATATTTCTGATGTCCCCACTCCTCATTCCACTTCCCAACCACTTCAATCCTTAAACCTCCATCTTTTATCCATCCCCTACCGAGGAGGGTCTGTTTTCACATGACATGGTGAGAGCTCATGTTGTGGGGGTGAACACAGACTCAGATGGAGTTTGAGGGATTAAAGTTGGATGCCCTTTCTGACGCTGCGTGGTGGATTTGAACCCACTGCCTCGGGCTCATCAGTTCCCAAGGTGTGCACTCTACCACTGAGCTACCAGGGCCGCTAATCCATCCCCCACTCCAACTGCAAAACAAAGGGGGACCGCACCTTTGCCCTTTAGCCCCAAATCTCTGGAATGATCTTCCCAAATGCATTAGATTTGTATAAAATTTGGACTATTTTAAGTATCTTCTAAAAACTATCTTTTTAAGCAAGCCTTTCAATAGACCTGTTGTGGTTGGTTGAAGAAGCTTGATCAGCTTCTTTCCGTCTCGCGTACATTTTTCATTTTATTTATGTGATATTTTTACTCTTATTTTTCATGATTGTATGTAAAGCATTTTGTAGCTGTGATTTTAAAAGTGCTGTATAAATGATCTTTTACTCACTTACTGTTGATATATTAGTGATGGTGCCAAAGCAGAGGTCAATTAAATCATTTATATTGCTAGGCATATCAAATATATGAATTAGGGTAGCAACAGTTTCTCCCATTTAGGATAATACTTGTGCCTCTGCAAAAATTGCTGGTTGACTGACTGATGCAGAACATCCAGAAAGAACGAGGCCAAAAGTTGATCAGCGTTTGCCATAATGACGGGACTGGTTACCATCTTCAAGGGCTCCAAACACAGCAGGATAATTTAATTAGTATTCAAATAAAAATGATGGAAAGGGGAATTGAAGACTGCTTGGCCGTTGCACTCATTTGAGATAACATGTCGCTCACAACCAGAAATGTAAAGCCTAAGATTAGAGAGGCTTCCCTCGTCAAAAAGACACTATCACATTGTGGCTGCTTTATTGTGTTTTCACAGCATTGTTAAGAAGGTTAAGGGTCATTTAATTTAAGTTGGAATAACTGGGCAGCACAGTGATTCAGTGGTCAGCACTGTTGCCTCAGTATGTAGGTCCTGGGTTCTAATCCCGGCCCAGGTCCTTTATGGATAGTCTATGTGTGTTCTCCCCATGTCTGCATGGGCTTTTTCCGGGGGCTCTGGTTTCCTCCCAGCGTCACAAAGACATGCATGTTAAGGTTAATACTCCTGCCCGCCCCTGACCAAGGCAATAATAAGAAGCACTGGAGTTGGTCCCCAAATACTGCAGCTGCTCATTGCTCCTATACTAGTGGTTCTCAACCTTTTCACTTACTTTACCACCACTTACATTTTGTTCAACCTGAAGTAGCACCTCAAGTAATTAATTCATTAATTAATCCATTTTATTCACTATTATTATTTCTAAAATTAGGATAAAATGTGTATTGTAAAATGCTTGCATTAAATAAAGTTAAATAATAATAATGATAATAATAATAATAATAATAATGATAATAATAATTATTATTATTATTAAAGATCTGTTTGAAGTCTCCTGATAAGTCCCCACATTGTGGGGTTGGACACGGACGTAGTACATATAAAGATTAAAAAAACAATAATAATACTCATAAGTCTAACTGAGTGCTTGTGAACTTAATTTTAAAAGAAAATATAATCACACATAGCTTTTCCAATTCATTTTTTAAAGAAGATGATGTGTTGGTTAATGTCTGTAAGTGTCCATGTATTGAACAAAAGCGATAAACTACACCTGTCCACTAGTGTCAATAGACACTTAGTGAGTCAACCGGATTAGAGAAGATGGTTTCACACTGGCGCTTTACTAACTTTTCACCACAAACAAAACGCGATGGTTGAGGTGGATCAGAGGCTGTGCGAGTGAAACCAAAATGACCGTGCTTCTCTTGATATAATCTCCTGATATTGATGTACTAGGATGTCATTTTCTTTTCATCCATTTCTCCTGTGTTATCATTTCCATTCCCACTGCTCAGATGAACAACACGTGTGAGCCATTTATCCTCCCTAGATTTGACTGTTTACTCATGAAAATGACTCAGTCACTGGCCAGCTTTTGAGCAGGCTTCTCTCTAGGTACCACTGGCACCCAGTTGGCTTGGGTAAGGGGGTGACTACCAGAGGCATATGAGAAAGGGAGTCTATTTGGTCAAAAACACTTCTGACTTATATAACGTTGATTAGACAACTGGCTCTTTTACGAGGGTATGTTCTAATTAATTTGTATAATCAGTTGTTTGCTTCATCTCTGTGTTTTACATGGTTTATTTTTTATCTTATATGAATATATATATATGTTGTTGTTTTTTTGTTTGAAAAAAAAAAATCCCCTTTCCCCCCCACCTGAATCCCCTGAGTGTCATACTGCTGGGTCAGTCTCTTTGATGCCCCTCTAGAACATGAACAATTTAATGACTTTTTAATTATCATTTTTCTAAACTTTAATTGAATATTTATTTATTTTTTGCTAAATATCATAGCCTGCATGGTAAGTTGTGTTCAGCTCAGCACTGTGTTAAGATAGTACCCAATACACTTGTTGCCAGCGGGATCTAGGATGGGAATTGTGAAAAAAACGTACCTAACATATTTTAAGTGAGCTTTATGGCCACGCCTTGCCTGCAGCTAAATCAGGAGTCCTTAACTGTCTCACGCTACCATCAGATCTGTGCCAAATGTCTACTCTGACTAGCCCAAAATCTAATTACCAAGCAGAGAGCCCAATCAGCCTGATCCTAAAATATATGAAGAGGCTAAACAAAGGGTTATCTATCAGAGGGGAGTGTGCATGAGCAAGACTAAAGGATGAATTCTGCTTGGCCTTGTTATACTTTGTCCTACAGACGCGTTCTGTAATCGTCTCCCCACCCTTAGAAAGAGAAGAAATGTTCCAGAACAGCGTAGGGTCATCTGAAGTGAATATGTTTTTATTTAACAGACACTGCTTTCCCGTAAATAATCCTAGATTCTGCTTTGTGCAATCCTAGTTTTTCATGCTGGCTAGATACATTCCTATGAGAGAAAAAGCACAGAGGAGTCAAATCCAGCCCGAGTCAACAGCCTGTTGCCTGTTTGTAATACCATCTTTTATGTATAGCTGAGGTCAAGGCGCAAGATCAGCTACAAATCATTACTGATCCTGGTGCGGCTCCATGTGGGCAACAGGACTTTCATTTGATATATATAGTGAGAAATTGGATATCAAAATGTGAACTTTTACTGGTTTTTCCTGATAAGACAAGTGCTTAACAGCAATATCCCAGGTTCAAAGGAGCTGCTCTGTATGTCCTGCTTTAACAATGTTCTCTGTCACTCTCCCTGGTAAAGGTTATTTAGGGAGCTGTTCCTTATCCGATGTGAGGGTCTAAGGACAGGATGTTGCATTACTGTAAAGCCACTGAGGCACATTTGTAATTTCTGATAATGGGCTATACAATAAAACTGACCTGATATCTTAAAAAAGCAGGAAATGAAAAAAAGCACTTGAAGGTGACTGGCTGTAGGATGGTGGAATACCAGTATGCTTTCTGACAAGTCAACAAACATTACAAGAACAACCAAGCCATTTTTATAGGTCTCCTATTTCTGGCCACGGGTCCCATAATGGAAACATTTAGAATCTAGAACTATAGAACAAGGCTCAATCTACACAGTGTTGTTATTTGTCCAGTAAAGGTCATATGTGGCTGTGCACTTTCTTTCAATATGTCACAAGAAAGAAGGTCATTGTGTCATCCCAGTTGCTATTGGTTTATAGTATAATGGGTGTTGGGGTCACTGAATGCTCAACATCTCATCCACTGCAGCTTTAAAAGTAATAAGCAGTTATTTTCTAATGGGGACAGTGGATGCTATATGTAATGTAGTACAAATATCTGATCTAATACCTTACAGAGACCTGATCTAAATGCTGCTCCTTTACAGGGGCTGGAAACATGACACGTTGTCCTATCGTGCATTTCATTTGACCGCCAGAGTCAGTTTAGCAAACAGTTCTCTTCAACCCAAGCAAGTTGCTTTGGAACAGTTTCATCCAACCCCCATTACAGTACTGCTATTTTCTGAAGCCCCCCATGTTAGTAAAAAGCTGCAAATGTGAGACCACCACCTGAATGCATAAGCTGATCACACAGAGAACTGTGGGTAAGGATACCAACCTCGTGTTAAGGAACTATTGCAAAAAGGCAAATTATAAACTCTTATTAAAAATACAAACTAATGGAGGGTGCCAGAAGATAATTTGTCTAGTTATGATAAATGGTAAATGGACTTGTTCTTAAATAGCAATTTTCCAGTCGACCACTCAAAGTCAAGTGTTATCAGCAGAGTGCTGCACATATTTGCAATCCTCAGCTGTCCACTTTGCTCAGACACGCACAGGCAATGAATGTTGCAAATGTAAACTTTTCCGTATAATAAAATGAAATTCCAAGACATGACCTCTTTACCATGCAGAGGCAGCCAGAAACACCAAGGCCACAGGGGAAAGAGAGCTGGTTTTATTTTTTGAACACATGGCAGTTACCCACGAGCAGAAGCAGTGGCCTTAGTCAACTTTAGCATCGAGTGGAACAGACACGAATAGGCATTAGCAACAAGCAACAGAGAGAGACAGAGGCAGAGAGAGAGAGAGAGAGAGAGAGAGAGAGAGAGAGAGAGAGAGGGAGAAATGAAAACAGATTCCGAATATATCATGTTATGTTGGTAAAACTCAATGACCTGAACTAAACTGTGACAGACACAGAGGGAACTACTGGAGGAGAAAGGAGATGGATAGAATAGGGCAGGATGAATAGAAAGAGGGGAAAGGCAGACAGAAAGCAAAACATAGAAGTAAAACAGTCAAATTGCAAGTCTTACAAAAATAAAGAGAGAATTTGAGAGGAAAAAACAGTTTGTGAAACTAGAGAAATCAAAACAAGCTAAGGAGTAAGCCGGAAAATGGTACGTAGGCTGAATATCTTGGAAAGATGATTTGTTTGGAACAGGCCCAATCTAGGGCCCATCTACTCTGTCTGCATGTTGCTAAGCTGTGCGGTGAGCCAAAGAACACATACACACCCACATCACCAGCACTCCAGTGACCTCAGCCACCCATAGCAGTGCATGCTCTACTTCTGAAAGTCTACATGTGTGTCTGTAAGTGAAGAACTGAGTGAGTGTGAAAGAGGGGGAAGCCAAAGTGAGCGAGAGCTCATCCTCTGTGAGAACAAGCTTTTTACTTTGCAGCCTCCTTCCTGTGAAAGACTCTCAACTACAAGTATCCTGTAGGTGCAAAGAGCAGATAGGCTTGTAAAAAATCACCTATAAACCTATCTTTTAAAAACCACTTTCTTGTGTGAACAACCCTGACCCCTAACCCTGTGAGTTGACTGTGAATATTGAACTGGTTCTTGAGTAATAAGCTCAGGGGTCTAGCTTAGTGGTAGAGCACGTGCTTCAGGCACTGAACGAGCCAGAAGCAGTGGGTTTAAACCCACCATAGGGTGTCAGGAAGGGCATTATGCCTTAATCCCCCAAAATCCATCTAAGTCCATGTCCACCCCCACAATGAGGGGACTAAGCATTTCATTTCATCTAAGCATTTCAATGACATATGTTTTATGTTTCACGATTAGTCCCCACATTGTGGGAACTAATCTTCTCTCTCATCCATCCATCGTCAACTACTTATCTGAAGTAGGGTCATGGGGGGGACTGGAGCCTTGCTCTGTGTTTATTAGGAGAAAGGTGGAGAAAACACCCTGGACAGGTGACCAGTCCATCGCAGGGCAGAGAAGTTAAGGGAACAGTGTCTTACTCAAGTACACTTTGACACACATCTCTGCAGGTGACAGGATCAAACCAGCAACCTTCTGATCACCAAGGCACTCCTTTACCCATTGAGCTACATCACCCCTGCTTGTACATGTCCTGTTGTGTATGTTGTCAGCATAGCTCAGTGGGTAGAATGGTCATCTGGCAATTGGAAGCTTACAAGATTGATCCCCGGTCCTGCACATAGCATGTCGAGGTGTCCTTGAGCAAGACACTGAACCCCTGACTACTCACTTGATGTAGGTCGCTCTGGATAAAAGTGTCTGCTAAATACCTGTAATGTCTATATTCCGTCATTACTTCCCCATTTGGTTTTCCTTAATAACTTTCTGTAAGTTGAGATGTTCTTGGAATTTCAAAATGTTATGGACAAAATGCAGAATCCTAGCTTTTATGATTAATAATTGTATTTATGCCTGGTTGTCGTGCTGGAGGCTATGCATTGTATCTGTGGGTCAGTTTCCAGGGTTGTGCATGTCTGCATGTGTGTATGCGTACATATGTATGTGAGAAAGTGTCTTTGTATGTGTCCCACCAGAGCCTCCCATAGATTAAGACCATGATGCCACAGTGGAATAGCAGCCAGCCAATCTCCAAATGGGTGGAGCAGAAGACAATAAACACCTGAAAGTTCACTCCCCCTCTGGCCCTACTTAGTCTGCTAGGAGGAGCGATGCTAAACAATTCAAGAGGGAAAGTTTGAGGAAACATATAACTCATTCTCTCACTATAAAATGGTCTATGTGTGCATATCCCTCAACTGATTTGGTGTCAATACATACTGTCTAAACTGAGTTTATGTTACATTATATTAACATAGATGACCATTTATGCTCACTTATGCACATTTACCCAGTGTGAATTTACTATGCATGCTTATATTATGTAATCTCCTGCATGGATTCTGTCCATCTAGAGAAAAAAGGCAATCTTTACAAGTAGACGGCGCCATCATGCCCCAGAGAGGTGGGCTGGCATGATGGGTGGCAGCAAATGGCGGGAAGGTGGTGTTGGGGAGGGGGGGCGGAATAATCTAAAACCTGCTCCAGCTGGCTTTGTATGAGTGGGCATAAGCCTGACTCTCAGTCCATATGGCTTTTTACACCAATAGCACACTGGGGAACATTGCATTGACTGTGCCAGAACTCAACACCATGTAGGACATGTGAATATACAAGGAGAGGGGAAAACATATGTTCATAGAAATGAAGCGACATTTCACTCACTAGTTCATACATCAATACACAACCGGACATGTACAAACAGACACACATTTTGACTAATGAGCCAAAACATTATGACAACTCACAGGTGAGCTGAATAATGCTGACAATCTCCAAACAAGGGCCTATGTCAAGGTCTGGGTAGATCAGATGGTAAGTGAACAGTCAGTTCTGATAGTCAACCTGTTGGATCCAGGAAAAGCGGGGTAGGGTAAAGACCTGAGTCACTTTGAAAAGGGCTAAATTGTTTTGGCCAGACAACTGGGTAAGAATGTCTCTGAAACAGCAAGGCCTGTGAGATGCTCCAGGTCAGCAGTGGTGAGTAACTACCAACTATGGTAGGAGGGACAAACCAAAAGATGGTGAAAAGGCATTGGGCACCCAAGGCTCATCGATGTGCAAGGGCAACAAAGGTTATCTTGTCTGGGCCGGACTGACAGAAGATCTTCTGTGGCACAAGTCACAGGAAAATTAAATGGTGGTTACGAGAAGAATGTGTTACAATACAGTGAATCCCACCCTGCTGCGTATGGGACTTAGTAGCTACAGACAAGCCAAAGTGCCCGTGATGTCCACTATCAAAAGTGGCTACAATGTGCACACGAGTCCCAGAACTGGACCTTGGAACAGTGGAACAAGGTTGCCTGGTCTGATGAGTCGGTTTTCCTTTAGACCTCATGGATGGTCGTGTACATGTGTGCCATTAACCTGGGGAAGTGATGTCACCAGATGCACTCTGGGAAGATGACAAGCTGGTGGAGGAAGTATGATGCTCCAGGTAATGTTCTGCTGGGAAATCCTGAGAACAGCCATTCATGTAAATGCCAATTTGACAAGTACCACCTATATCCAACTCTGTCAGGTTCTGGTCCATGGATACCATTGAAATGCTTCAAGGGTGCTTTGAATGCACTAATTGGAATATATTTAGAACAGCTTGCGATTCACTTGATGAACTCACTGACACAGTGATGTCATACATCAAGTTCTGCAGGGAAATGGGGATCATTACCAAGACAGTGACATTGTATGGCATTAGAAATCCCTGGTTCTCCAAAGAATTACACCTGATACATAAAGAAAAGAATTGGGCATAAAAAAACAGAAAGAGGGATCAATACAGACCAGCCAAGTATATGTTACGCGCTGCAATAAGAAAACCAAAGTCAAGCTATGCAACAAAATAAAAACGATTCTCTTCCAGTTGCTCCAGATAGATATGGAAACTTAAGGAAATGAGGTTACAAAAAACACCCCAGCTCCCCTCCAGATAATGACCATAACCTCCCTGGTAAATGAGTTTTATGCAAAGTTTGAAAAACTTACTCCACCAGCCACCCCTCTGCTCCCATTCCAATGTCACCCTTCTGCATCCAGGAGAATGAGGAGAGAGCTACATTTAAGGAACTGATCATCAGGAAGGTAGCAGGGCCAGACGGCATCAGTCCTGCTTTGTTGAGCCACTGTGCAGCACAACTGGCCCAAATATTTTCCACCATATTTAACACCTCTTTAAGCCAATGTACAGTCCCACAGTGCTTCAAAGTCACTACCATCACCCTTGTGCTAAAGACCTTTAAGATCACCTGCCTCAATGAATTCAAACCAGCTGCCCTAACATCTGTGGCCATGAAAAGCATTTCTGGGTATCATTCCGTCATACTTGAAATCTTGCACTTCTCCAGTGACGGACCCATATCAATTTACCTATCAAGCCAAAGGGCCTGTTGAGGATGCAGCTAGCATAGCCCTCCACCATGCACTGTAACACCTAGAATTACCAAACACTTACCACACAACCAGTACATAGACTTTAGTTCCACCTTAAATTCTTATTCTATATTTGGATAGAATATTGATTGACCCGGACATTTGCCACTGATTTCAGAACTTCCTGTGGTACAGGCCTGGGGGGGATTGCAGATCACTGCCCAGTAAAACTAAATGTGTCCGTTTTTCCCCAAGCTATCAGTGCTCTGAATTGTACCCTGTACTCCTCTCCTCAAACAGCTGGCATACATGCATGCATACATGCATGCATGCATACATGCATGCATGCATGCATGCATGCATGCATGCATGCATGCATGCATGCATGCATACATACATACATACATACATACATA
>OMLC01104643.1:15273-30186 GCA_900302585.1 Regalecus glesne
ATAGTGGCAGTAGTGGTGCTGTTGGCACTGTTGTAGAAGTGATGGGAAGATGAGTGGTGGGAGGAGGAATGGTGGTGCTGATGGTGGGCGTGATGTAATGTGATAGATGGCGGAGCCTGGGGAGGGGTCTGGTGTAGGTTATGGTGATGGTAGTTCCTGGTTGAAACAGAGGTTGATGCTGTTTGTGTTGGGGGAGGTGGAGGAGGAGGTGGGGGAATCGGAGGCTCGGGTAGAGGAGTGGGTGGAAGAGGAACAACAGGTTGTCGGTCCAGACGTAGGTCTTTGTTTTCCTGGCTAAGCCTGTCCAGCTGAACTTCGAGCTCTTCAATCCGGCGCCGTTGGGTTTCCAGAAGCTTCTGTTGGCTCTCAATGATGTTGTTGAGCTCCAGGAGATACTCCACAGCACGATTGGGGCTCTCAGGACTGCCCTGGCCCGCCCCCTGATTAGCATCCATGGCTAGCAGGCTGGACAGTTAGCACAGAGGCTAGGGCCTGGGGAGCCTTACACTGGCTAACAGCTAGGTAAACAACTAGTGCTTGGTAATTCTAAATGCTGAAACTTTGAAATTTAATACTATAGGCTTTTAGAGCGGGTAATGCCCAGCAGTCCAACAGGCTAAATAAAATTCAGGTTATGTGCTATTTTCTTTTCACTAGATAAGCAATAGGCTCCAGCCACGGTTGCTGCAGATCCCAAAAACTAACCCACAGAGTGCTAGATATCAAAGAGTCTAGCAGCGTACTCACATAGGTTCATTCTCAAAAAGAACAAAGGCTAAAAGTAGTAAATTTGACTAAACTCTGACTTGTAGCAGTGATAACATAATGTCCCTGTGGGAAATGTAAGGCTAGCCTAACCTACACACTTAAATAAGATATATACTACAAGCAATAATACTACAAAGCAATGTCCCAACAATGTAAATTTGATATATTGCTCACACACCACACAAACAATACAGCACCCTAATTGAAGTATTAACCCTGAAAAATAAATGACAATAGATCAACCATATAAACAGTACTACCTAGATATGATGACTTCAAACTGAAAAAGCACTATAGCTTAAAATAAAAGTTTCTAATGATTAGCCTAAAAATGTACTCCTAAATATTGAGCCCAGAAATGGTTGAGTCACCATCTACAGCCAAACTAAAAGGACCTAACAGAGCAATTTGGCTACACTTGGTACACAAAAGTCCAAAACAAAAAGCCTTCTTACTAATTACTAAAAAGCTACGTTCTATATCCTCACACACTAACACTTAGAACAAAAGAAAGACTTCACCTCCCCCCCAGCACTAAGTGGGGGGGAGAGGTGTTTTTTTTTCTTTTAGAGTTCTGGTTTGGCAATCAAGATAGACCACTTCCTTGCTTGGTCCAGTTGAAGAGGTTAATCGATGCATTAACCATTCCCAGCTTAATTCACGTGTCCTCTTTTGGGTTCAAAGATAAAATGCCTACTGTAAACCAAAGAGAGATATCTATAAGGTAGAGGCTCTTTTACCCCCACAATAAAACAGTATTTGTGATAGCAGTCCTGTCAGCCTGTCTATTAATACATTAGTTGTATCAATCTTCAATGCTAGGAAAATAAGAGCATTGATGAAAAACAGAGTACTGGGTTGTCTGCGAGTAAATCAAATTGTACATCATCATTGTTCTGAAACTGCAGTTCGTTCAGTATGAGTGAAACTCATGATTGTACCCCAGGATTAAATACCAGGCCTTCCTGCAACCGCTGTGAGAGTGTCACTGTCTGCACTATAATTCCCAACCAAGACTATCCACAGGGGGTCAGTTAGTTAGGGGTGACCATCGGTAATGCACCAAAATCCCGCGATGAGACTCCTCGTAGCTAAATAAATAAAACTAAAACAAAACTGAATATCTGGGAGATCACTGAAACATAATGCAGCATGGAAAGAAATGATTGATTTCAGTCAAAAATCATCTTCTGATGAACATAGCTGAGGAGAATGACAGCCACTCCAGGTCCAAGGGTTCACTTACAGGACTTGGCCTGTCATCCAGCACTGATTCTGCCTGAGGAGGCGACATACAAAGGTCAAATCTCATCTCAGGCCTTCTCCCTGGGCCCAGTGATCCTTGCAGAAAATGTCATCATCGTCATCCTGAGTCAGATGACGCTACTGGAACCTCTGCCATGTCATCATCCATTTTTGAGGAAAAAAAGAGAGCGACAGTGAAAGAGAGAGAGAGAGAGAGAGAGAGAGAGAGAGAGAGAGAGAGAGAGAGAGAGAGAGAGAGAGAGAGAGAGAGAGAGAACACAAGGGGCAGAGGTGCAAGACAGGGAGGAATGGAAGCCTAAGCGATGCTGACAGGGACACATTTGCTGCAGAGCTGTGGAATTGTGTTGTGTGAAATTGAAACGGCGTAGCATCAGGAGCAGTTATTTGCAATAAATATCAACTACAGCACTTTGAAGGCCCCCTCACACTGCCACAGCTACCAACATTAACACCTATGTCCCACTTGCCCATCCTGTTTTCACCGTTTATCAAGATCACTCTCAATATATATACGGTCTCTTTCCTCTGCCCCTGCCTCTTAATAGACTACAATTCATTTTATTGGCATGCCAAAAACAATGCATATATTTACCAAAATATGGACAACATAAATTAACAATGAGAATATAAAAGAGTGAAAGCAACGATCTGGTAAAAAGGACATCACCGTAATGATGGAATCAAAAATGAATTTTAGTACAGGTCATTTGAAGTAATATGTATGTCTGTGTGTTTTTTATTTTATGTAAAATACAGAAAAAACACATCCCTTAAAAAAAGCTTCCCCTCTGTCTTAGTTTTTGGCTCTTGGTGGCTACAGAGCATGCAGCGGTAGGTGCTGTGCAGCCCTCCCTAAACCCCCCCTACACACACACACAAACACACACACACACACACACACACACTAATAGTCCTCGTGTTTTGGGGTGGACGCTGACTTAAATGGAACATAAAAGATTGAGGCAGGTTACTTTTCCTGACGTGCCAGGTCAAGCTCGAACCCACGATACCTGGCTTGTCTGTCTTGATGCATGCGCTCTTCCGCTAAGTTATCATGGCCCTATTACACATGTTAAATGTTCTAATTGTTATCAGAATAATTATTGTTAAAAATAGTCGTCTTTGATGTTTGCATGATTGTGCTACCCCCCTCCCTCTCATTCTCTCTGACTGTTTCCACCTGCAGTTCTCCTCCTCATTCTCCCCTTGTGTCTTAATAACTCTCTCTCTCTCTCTCTCACACACACAGACACACACACACTCACTCTTCAGGTCTGACAGCTGACGTCCAGTCTTGGCATCTCCGCCACATGCCTCTCTCATCCTCCTTTCACCTCTCTCTCCTCCTTCCCATCACAGCATCACACTAAGCTGCAATGACAGCCACCCAGGCTGTCATCCAGTCAAAGAACAGAATTAATTAGTTTAATTTCATACCTTTTCATTAAGTCACCACCCTGTCCCAGCCACAGAGTGTCAAAACATCCAATAAATTTCGCACATGTGCTGTTTGCGGATGCACCAGTCTGAGAGTGTGTGTGTGTGTGGTGGATAATATGGAGGAAACCCAAGGGAAAGCAGGGATAGTGAGACATTGGCACCATGCACAGAGTTATTGTTTATATCGGGACTGTTTAATGGAGTGTTTCTAAGAAAGAAGACAATTTCCTGAACCATTTTAGCTTAGTTGATTATGCGAGTCCATTTGAGCTGCCGAGGCCTTGTGATAACATCGCCCACAGACCTGTTGGAGGGAAAATGGGAAGTGCCACAAAGTTTAGTGCCGTGACCTCATCTGTGCTTGTCAGGTGTTTAAGGAGCTGGCTCACGCCATGATTGAAATATTAATTACACTGGATCCCTCTCGGTGTGTGTGGGCTCACACACACACACACCGAGAACTGTCGTGTCTGGACAGCACAGGGTTGGCGGTAGCACTAACGCACACATAGCGAGAACTGTGTTGGGTGCAAGGTCGCTTTTCCCCTGTCTGAGTGCGGTCGCTAATTTCCAGACTTGCCATGACGTCCCTTGTCCCAGATAAGTTATGGTGGCCGAGTAGAGGGTTGTCAGTCAAAATCTGGTGGCGCAGTGCTAGTTTGGTGTCAAATAGAACCAACTATTACACCTGTGTTGGCACAGATGGACCAACCAACTCTACGTGATAGCCCCGACTCAGTCATCACAGGTTCAATCAGGGAAGGGCATCTGCCCTTATGCCTTAATATGATTTGAAAATCGTATTAATGGCAAATAGATGGTAAATTGACTTTTTCTTAAACAGCACTTTATTATTAGTCTAGCGAGCACTCAAAGTGAGCCGACAATGTTCCTTCCTGCTGTAAAAGTTTGTTTTGGAACACCTGAACTCAGGTTGGCTGTACTACTCATGGTAAAATAACATTAACATATACATGGACAACTGAAGACGAGAATCCTCTTGTTACAGTCATCACATGACAAAAGTAACACAATTTCACAATTATTAATACTACTCTTAGCTTCTTTTATTTACCTTTATTCATGAGAGCACCAGGTTTTCATATGCCCTTGAAAATCACAGCACGCTGGCCCCTTAGCTATCTGACTGGCAAGTTAAACACATTCAGCTATAAAGTTAAAGGAGAATAGAGTAAATTGCCCTGCCAGAAGGTTTGTCCTCTGGATAGAGATCTGTTTAATTTTCTACCAGAACTCTTAGACTACCCCTTTAACAGGAAAGTCTATCTAATATTTTCACTTTCCTACCAACTTTCCAGCCAACCATTGATTTTTACTGATCAAACCTTGAAGCCCTACTTAAATACAAGGAAATGAAAATAGATACATGTAGGATAAAAGAGATGTATAATTTCATCAAAAATCCTCTTGGAAAGACACATATCATGGTGCTGTGAGACTCCTATTTACTGTTCCTACAGACCTCTACTGGATGTTCACATGGAATTATCATTATTGGGGACGTCCTGTCATTTTTTATAATTGCAGAGCTTATTGGTAATTTTTGTACCATGTGACTCTGCCATGTGTTTAATTTGCCAAGTAATAATTGTGAGAGGGGAAAAAAGAGGTCCCGTGATTATCCGAATTTTGTGCGAATTGAACTTCCACTGGTAAATTTAAGCAAATTTCTGATTTGGTTCTGTCCCATGGGAACACACTGTAAAAATGTAGAGGTCAGGAGGCATTCCAACAACTATATGAGGTCCCCACATAGCAAAAATCTCCTGTGAAATGTGGTTGAGGCAGAAATGACTTCTCATCCTGTACGCCCAAGCCTGCTGCACAGGTCCTAATGTCGAGGACATTGTCAGCATTAGCAAAGTGATCCATCTCATTAGCAAATTTTTCAAGCATTTTGTTGAGAAAGCCCTTCACTCTATGTGTACTCATCACCGCTTTGATACACTTAATCAAACACCGATGTACAGTCTGATCCTAATGTGCTAATCCACTTCCACATCATCCTCACGGCTCTGGCTTTCATCGGCGTTTCATCGGGTTTATTTGCTGCAGCGTCTGCAATGTTTTCAGCGTCCTCATCCACCTTCACCCCTGGCAAACACAATCACCTCACTCATTTCAACAGAATTCAGCGCTTGTTCAAAGACAGCCAACTTGCCCGATCCAGTTATGAAAAGGGATGGATGGATGGATGGATGGATGGATGGTGTAGCTTTTTTGTTTTCTTCTAGTTGCTGTGCATTCTTGACACAACAGTTTTTCCACAGTAAAGGAATATACACTGGTCAGCGAACTACCAGCAGAGAGCTTGGTTTGTTGTCTGTTTAGCACATAGGAAGACATGACATTTTGATATTAATGAGCCTAGATTTAGCGCTTAAGGTATCTCCTCTCAGCAGTTTGCAAATCTTTTGAAATAATAATGATTCCCTTATCAGTCCCGCAAGGGGAAATTTGGTTTTCTCTGCATTTTTGACCCAACCTATTATATAGGAGCAGTGAGCTGCCAACATATGGCGCTCGGGGAGCAGTTAGGAGTTAAGTGTCTTGCTCAAGGACACTTCGACATGCTGTATGCAGGACCGGGGATCGATCCTGCAACCTTCCGATTGCCAGATGACCGCTCTACCCACTGAGCTATGCTGCCCCTAAAAAGAGGAGGGGGTCCACGGAGGCGGTATAGATCTGGGTAGAGCGGTTGGAAGATTTCAGGTTCGATACCCGCACCTGCAGAGAAGCATGTCGAAGTTTCCTTGAGCAAGACACTGTTTCCTTAACTGCTCTGCCCTGTGATGGACTGGCAGCCTGTCCAGGGTGCGTCCCCGCCTTTTGCCCAAGGAGGACTGAGATAGGCTCCAATTCCCCTACGACCTGATTTCTGATAAGTGGTCGAGGATGATTAGATGGATTATTGGATGGAGTGCTCTGCTTCCATTTACTATGTACATTGCCTCTGGGCACTGCCTGGTTGCACCGACGTCCTGTTGGACTCGAGTTTAGCTTTCGGGCACTTACTGATATGGTTCACCCCGGACTAGATTCTCAATTGTGTAGTACTCACTCTCAAATGTACGTTTCTGTGGATAAAAGGCCTGTTACATAAAACTGCTAAAGATTTATTCTTCACTCACGTGCCTATTTTATGCCTAAATCTGTTATACCTAACATATATACTTTGCTTCACTTTATAATTATTGCTTGTTATGTATCTGCATGTATATATACTTCCTACTATGTCTCTTATTTTATCTTTAGTTCATGTTTCTATAATAGAGTTGCCCAGCTTAAGAATTTCACATGATTGCACTTGTACAACCGGAGTGACAATAAGAATCTTGAATCTTGAATCTAAATGGAATTGTAACATAGTAACATTGTTATTCCAGTGCAGCTGCAATGTTTTGTATTTTTTTTAACCTGAATGAGGCAGAACTCTGCAAGTTATCTGGTTATCATGCCAGATTTACGTTAAGCGAAGAGGAGACATGGTTTTTATACATATGGGTCCTTTGTAGTTATGTGCAATTTGCGTCAGCCTCCTTGTACGTCTATTGTGTATGAGATTATTGTGGACCACTGGACCTTGGTTGGCTGGATAGGGTTTATCTTTGCATGTGAAACACCCATCAATGCAGCTCTTCAACCAGCTTTGCACAGAACTTACTACAGGGTCAGGGACACTGTGTCTGAAAACATTTCAATCTTTCGGTCTTGTTTGTCATCGGCTCCTAAGAAGGTTTTTACACATCACGGGTGTCCAAGTCCTCGTCCGCCCTCCATCATCCTACTCGTAGCATGCAGGATTAAGGCCAGATGCCCTTCCTGAAACCCTGCGTTCGGTTCAAACCCGCAACATCTGGCTCGTCATTTCTCAAAGCATGTGCTCTACCTCTGAGCTATTACCCCTCTGTCTCCCAGGAAAATCGACATATTAATTGTAGCCATGTTGAGCCTTTTTTCATACTTTCTCCCTTTTCCTTTGGATTTAACAGATGCAATCATAATTTCCCCCTGCATATACCTGGACTAGGGGGCAGCATGGCTCAGTGGGTAGAGTGGTTGTCTGGCGATCAGAAGGTTGCATGTTCGATCCGAGCTCCCGCAGAGAAGCGTGTCGAAGTATCCTTGAGCAAGACACTGATCCCCTACCTACTCTCGCCATGTGATGGAACAGCGACTTTTCCAGCGTGTAGTTGCGCCTTTCACCCAATGGGGGCTAGGGTTCCCCCGTGACCTGAGTTTGGATGAGTGGTTGACAATGGATGGATGCATTTACCCAGACTTGTGAAAAAAGAGCCTGATGCTCTGTGATGCTTTATTAAGCTACAGGAATCGAGAGGACCTGTCCCACCTTTAATAACTCGCTGCTAACAGTGTCACTCCTGCTGCATCTCTTTTACTGTTGTTTCAATGATGTCATAGCAACTCGGGTATAAATGGTGGGGTTTGCTTTTTCGACCGTCATCCGCTCACATCTGTCCTGGGCAGAAGTGGAGTTGCTTGAAAGGTTATCTCTACTTAACTGTGATTTGTAAAGTAATACATTTATTGCAGTGCTCTTTATTTTTATGGGGCATTACGTGGCCAAGGCACATCCGGCCATCTGTTTCAAGTTTGAACTGCAGAGTTATAATATTTATTTTTTTCATTCACTTGACATGAGTCATGATTCTCAGTTCCTCTCTCACATTTTTTATGGCCTGAAGATTAATGCTAATTACTTACTAAAGTACCAGGGAGGAAATTGTTTGCCTGCAGAGCAAACCTAAAACTTTCCATGACTGAATAAAGCTAATTCAGATAATCATCACTTTATAAATGCTTTTACAGATGCATGTGATAGGGAAAGGTAGCGAGACAAAGCTTACATGTCTGAGATAAGCTTTCACATTGGGCTTTAATGCTGCCCTTGCAGAGTAGCCCAGGAGCAGTGTGGCCATGAGGTGGCATAGCTCAGTGGGTAGAGCTGTCGTGTGGTGACCAGCTGGATGTAAGTTCGGTCCCTGGTACTGCAGATAGCATGCTGAGGTGTCTTTGAGCAAGACACTCAACCCATAACTTCTCCCCGAACACCACCAGGTCACTGCTCCTGACCAATAGGATGGGTTAAATGCAGAGAATAGCAAACCACTCCCTTATGGGAGTGATAAGGGAAATATCTATTTTTAAAATAATGCCATAGGTTCCGGTGGCATTTCACTGGTGAATATACTTGGCATGTCCGTCCCCCTGATCTAACTTTGGAAATATTTAGGAATGTTTTGATCTATTGATGAACATGTGGAACCATACAATTCCAATATAACATACAGCGCGGCTGGGCAGTGGTTAAACTGTTGCCTCACAGAAAGAAGGTCCTGGGTTTTAACCCCAGGCCATCCCTGGTCATTTCAGTGTGGAGTTTGTATGTTCGCCCCATTTCTTTATTTTTCTTCATTGTATCTATTCAGAATTGGAAAAGAACGACAGTTAAACATGACACGCAATGAAACAGAAATGACATTAAAGGAAGAAGAAAAATGAGCATCAGACTCTTACATTATGCTTCTTACAGAATCTGAAGTACACTTAGAATTCATTCACTCATTGTCACCCACTTACCTGAGCTTGGGTCATGGAAAACATGTTGAGTCACAACCAATTTACAAAAGACTTGTACAACTTAATAGATTTTCTACTTCTGTTAAGTGATCTGGGTTCCTCCCACCATGAAAAAGACATGCATGTTAGGGTTAATACTCCTGCCTGGGCCCCTGTGTTATTGGATGGGTTAAATTCAGAGAACACATGAACACATTTTGTTGTGTAGGATAATCATGACATCTAAAATGGACCTTTTTAATGTAAATGACAAAGTGTCTTGCCTTCTCCTCCTTTTCCTCTTCCTCCTCTTCATCTTCTTATTGCATCATAGGTACATAGATTGTACATTATATGCATTTTATCTACATACATATACAGTCTTATCCATAATGTAAACTGAGCAAAAAATACATTGAAACGTTATTAAAGTTTATTTAAAAGTCTAAAAGTCTTCTTCTTCCTCCTCCTCCTCTCAGTTATTAACTATCACAGCTAACAGCCTTTGGATTTCCACCATTGCCTCCTAGGATTTATGATGATGTCTGGTTATTGGCCAAGTATTTGGGAAGGCAGTGATTTTTTTTTTGTGTGGAATCAATACTTGAATTAATATTTTCTGAACAGAGCACCACTGTGCTAATACCTTCCCATTTTAGAATCATAGTGCACACATAGCAACGCAGGGAACATTGTAACATTCCTGTAAGCATGTGCAGCATTTAGTGAAAGGAACATTTCATAACTCATGCAAGAGACCTCCTCAGTCTGCCTGAAGATGAAGACTGACTGACTCGACTGTTTTTGTAAGCAGGTTGCATAAATAAGCTCTATAACACTACAGCACATGCCACTGGAAACTGCATTAGACGGATATTAGTCAGGAAGCATTAGATGGGGGGGGAAATGATGTTCGATGAACAAACCACACCTCACCTTGCGTGTTCTGCAGCTGGTATCGTGCAGGATAAAAGATGTGTTTGCCTCTCATTTCTTCACTGTTAACCTGGCAGGTTGTGACCTTACCATCTGCCTGGGCAGATGTGTTGAATACCTCTCCACCTACTGCTCAGTGGTAGAAACCTTTATGAGGGCCGCAGTCACAGGTGTCCATTGTTCCTGGGCTGTGTCTGATGATGTATGTGCTGTTTTCCAGCATTTGAAGCTGTGAATAAGACAAATATCTGCAGAACTGCACCGATGTGTCGAAGGAAACGTCCTGAATTTGGTCAAAACATTTTTTGTCTCGCTCAAGAGCAATTCCTTTAAGAGATTTCACAGTGAAAAAGCGAGAGCAATATAACATTCTGAACTCCTCCGTCAAAGATATTCTCACTTGTAGTTTTAAATCTGACTGTTATGTGGCTTCCCTGATAGCTCAGAGGACTGACTGCTGCATCGACCACCTTGTTAAGTCTCTCCTCTTTCTGTCTTGCATCATTACGCTCTTTATTGCTACACACAGATTTCGTCATCAATGAGAAAAAGACATTGACGAGACTCCAAAGCCTGTGATGCATGTTAACTCGCAGTGCTGTCTTTCATGTCTGTCTTAACCAGCTCTGTGCTCCCATCTAAACATGCTCAGTGACAACGAAGACCAAAACTGAGAGGGACTGTGTTCTCCAGAGAGGGATGGCCCTACACGCACCCTCCATCACCACCATTATAGCCACCTGCTTTCTATGAACGGGGGTCTTTGTGGCTGCCACAACAATCTCATCTGCGTTCCCCTCACGCAGGGTGAACATGACAGCCAAAGCAGCGAGCTTGTCTGACTGATGAGTGTAGCTCGTTTCTTTGCGTTGTTTTTTTCCCCAGCGTTTCTCATGACGGTGTGTCAGATTTCGAGCTGGAACTCACTTCAATTAAAATCGCTCCTCAGGGCAAATTGCATGTGCCGTCACCGAGTCATAGATCTCCTTTAAAACCTGTGGAACACTGTAATGTGATTTCCCCTCTCGCTTTCCTTCCTCTATCAGCATCTCTCGAATGTTTCGCCTTCTCTATCATCATCCTCTGGCAAAGGCTTTACACGGCCCCGGGTTCCGGTTCATCTTAAGCCAGTTCTATAGATTTGGTGGAAGGCATTCGTATGAGGTCAGCCCCGTGCTCCCTCAGCCCTGTGGGCTAGCTACCGGATAGGTCGGCTGTCACTAGAGGTAATGTTGAGGTAGGTGTTGGGTTAGGGTTAGGCTGTGGTAGAGGCTGCAGTTAAGGGAAGGAAAGCTGCTTCACTTGCTCATCTATTTTGACAGTGAATTTGTCCTCTGCATTTACGCCATCCCATTTTACAGGAGTGGGCAGCGGCAGCGCCCGGAGAGTAGTTAGGGGTTCAGTGTCTTGCTCAAGGATACGTCAGTATGTTGTTTTTTTAACCAAGACGCCGGGGATCTAACCAGCGACCCTCCGATTACTAGATGACCTGCTCTACCTCCTCAGCCAAGCCAGTCCAACTCAGGGTTGGTGTGGTATAGGTCAATTCGAGGAAATAGGGCTGAGGGGGACGTAGACATGGTGCCTTTCATACACCAGCTAAGGGTCAAGCCAAGCATCTAGATCCTACTGAAGAGAAACAAGCCTGCTGAACAACATCCAGGAAAGGCAATAGGAACAGTCAAGCTTTAGTCTCAGAGAGGTGAAGTCTCTTAATTAAGTGTCATTGTGAACAAATGATCAGATTATGTACGGTAATACTTACAAACTAGTGATTGATGAGGATGACATATTTAATCTAAAATCCATCACCAGCTCACACTTCTCCACTTATTAGAATAATAACATTACTTTTGTCCTTTTCTGCGATGCTGCTGAAGGTAAGCAGCGCCGGAGAGGAGAATACACAAAATCCTAATTCATTTACAGAAAGACAAGGGAGGGATCTGTGACCCTCGAGTTTGGCCATCTGACAAATATGAACAATAGCTTTTGGAGTGTCGTTCTCTCAAAGCAGAGACTCTCGTGCTGAATATTAACGTCTTGCATGCAGGAGGCCAGTGTTGCATTTGTTCAATTCGTGCACATACGTGTGACGGTCACCTTTTCGAGGTCTACGTACAGGGAACAGATGCAGGGCGGCCGCTTGGTTTGAAGTCGCGCTACAGTCGAGGGCTTGTACTGCTTTGTTTTCAGAGCGGAGAGCAGCGGCTACCAGTGCAGCTGCAGCCTAGCCTGTTGGCAGCTGTATGCTAATGGATTGTTTTGTTTGTTGTGTCCCTTGGAATCAAAGCATGTATTTTCTGGTCAGAGCTGCCTCGAATGCACCCCGAGTTCTCCACGAGAGGAGATAGAAAATGGCCCCTGTGTGATTTCTGGCTTTCATAAAGATTGTGGGGAAATCTGGAGGCCATGGGCCTGGTTTCAGCGGCTCTACCCTAAACTAAAGGAGGTTGACCTCTTTGTGCGGTCAACCTTTGATGGAAGCGATCTTTGGGTCTCCTGAACAGCCTTTAGAACGCTCTTGTTCCGTGCCTACTGCTCATTCCTTCTTTCGTAAACTCATAAGACGAGTCTTGTTTATCACTCGCTACACAGGGAGACGAGGCAGAAGACTCCGACGAGGCTGCTGCAGCTGAACAGAATGGGAACTTGTACCTTTTGACCATCGTAGCTCTTTTTTCATAGCGCCGCTCTCTTCTCATCGCAGCATCGCAGCTTCTCATCTACCCGCTTCTCATTCTGCCCTGATCGCTCCATCCTTCACCTATCTATTATCTTCACCTATTTTATATTCCATTCCCCGTTTGATCCATTTAGCCTCCCTTTTCCTTCTTTTTCCCTTCCCTCCTCCTGCCCTACGCCAATCCCACATCTCATTCTCCAACTTTCTAATTCCCTCTCTCTCAGTCTCTCCTTCCTCCAGCTCGCTCTACCTCCATCCTGGCTCTGTGATATGATAATGTGCTGACAGCTGCTCTGGCACTCTGAGTTTGATTCTGCCGTCAGCATAATTAAGACCTGTGTGAACTGTTATTCATTCCAAACTAGATCAACGCATCGTTGTCAGCCATTAAGCAGATTCTCAAACTTTCTCCAGCTCTCTCCCTTGTATGCATCTCCGCATTTACCCAGAAGCACCCAAACAATCCAACCAACAGCTAACCCAGAGATTGATTAACTATGTTCTGGGATCTGTGCAATGTCATGACTGATGATGTTTTTCAGGAGGTAGTGTGGGACGTCTAGTAATTATGGTTCGATTTCTGGCTCTGAAAGTGTGTTGAAGTGTCCTCAAGCAAGACACTGAACCCCTAACTGCTAATCAAGTGCTGCACCTGTCCACTGCTGCTATACATTAGGATGAGTTAAATGCAGAGGAGACATTTCAATGTAGGAGGAATTGACCAAATCAAGTGGCTTCTTCTTCCCCTACCGTCTCTAGATACATTCTACCTTCATCCTCTTTCTGATCTCTTTGTGACTGAACCCTCTCTTCTCGACTTCATTCTGTCGTACCTTCCATGCTCTCTGTCCCTCTTTTTTTCCCTAAAGACCTTGATAGGGGATATCAACTTACATAGGAAAGTGGGACCTGTGAGCTGTCAAGAAGGAAATGCTGGTGTTTAGTTTGGGTCAAAATGACCCATTTAAAATGATTGTTGACAGTAAATATTGTCAAAGTCCATCCGTCCATCATCAACCACTTTTCCGAAAACTGGTCGCGGAGGGAACTGGAGCCTTTCTCGGTTCTCATTGGGGGAAAATTAGGGATACACCCTTGGAGGGTCGCCAGTCCATCACAGGGCAGAGCAGTTAGGGGAACAGTGTCTTGCTCAAGGACACTTTAACACGCTTCTCTGCAGGTGCGGGGCTCAAACCTGCAACCTTTTGGTGGCAGACGACCGCTCTACCCACTGAGCCATGCTGCCCCCTCAGTGGAGTAAAAAGATGTCCAGTTGGGCAGGCACCCATCCAAGGTGGCAGTACTGAACACGAGATGGCAAAGGACATTTATATGGGTAGTTAGCAGTAGCTGGTCAACCAGAGAGGATGAGGTTGAACTTCCTCTGTGGTGGACCGACCAGAGAGAAACATCCCAGATGGTAAACTAGTAAAAGATTGTAATCGAACAGACAGTGGGCAACTTGAAGCTGGCCAGTTTAATATGTATTTTTAAATAAATGATACAATTGTATTAAGAAATCCAAATGTGGCCTCGGCCAATGTGACCATGGTACAGCACATCCATTGCTAATCGGTGAAAAGAACAAGAGTGTTAATGGTCTCTAACCAGCAAAGTTACCTCAGACAAATTCTTCTCCTCTATCTAAAAAAATCCTTGTCCTCCGTCTCTTCTTGGATTTCACTACTCATCTTTATGCCCCTTCATAGACCTTTATTTCTTTTTTTCTGAAATCTCTTTCCGGTTATGTCCTGTACATATCCGGTAATGCGGGAGTTTGATGAGCAGCGTCTGTGTTTGGAAACTTGCTACTCCATATGTCTGCAAGCTGTATTTTGACAAAGCAGTAGGTGTTGTGTTCCTATGACATTATTGGCCCAGGAATGTCATTGGACCTTTTAAGTTCTTGGGCCACACAGAGAAGCTAGGGCTGTCTCTGCTCTTTCATTATTGTGTTCAAATCTACACTCTATTCTTAATGTAAATGGTAAACTGACTCATTTATCATCAACAATGTGGAATGCGTAGGATCTGTTGGTTGTAGACTATGTAAGTCACTTTTAACCAGTACACTCAGACTGATTCTGATTCTTTACTTTTGTGTTCTTACCGTTAGGTATTGAGAGTGGGCTGCGGTAGCTCAGCAGTTAGAGTGCTCTTTTCAGGAACTAACAAGCCAGAGGCAGTGGATTTGAACCCACCTCAAGGTCCCC
>OMLC01104644.1:0-19149 GCA_900302585.1 Regalecus glesne
ACCTGATTAGTAATGTCTTCCAACCATCTGTCAAGTATCAACAGTAACACTCTTTCAAAGTCAAACAAACCTATAAGATACAATTGTAACAAGGAAAACTAATTTGCAAAAGCAGAAAATTAAACTCATTTTCACATGACAGAAAGCTTGTAATGACTCCCCCTAATGGAACATAAGATTTGTCAAAGTGCAATGTGAGCTTCCCATTTAGAAGAAAAGATCATGGTGTTTGAAGGGTTAATCACTCGTTGAACTGTCTTGATGCCCAGTCAGAAGACTCAGAGAAGTGTTTTGTCTCTGAAGCAATCAGTGAAGTTCTTGTCTCTATAAGTCTCAATAATGCCTGACAACATTCTGTGAAATCTGAGTTCGTCATAAAATTAACCGATCTTCATGGATATGTTGTGTGCCCGGAGGCTTTTTTTGAATAACGTTTACATCGATGTTCAGAACCAAGTTCTAGCAAACACTCCAGTACTCAGACTCATAAGGCTGGTTTCGACAACGGTACACCGATAAAACAAAAGACAATAAGATTATAAAACTGTAATATTGTTGTGAGTGAGCTCCTTAATTTCAGTAGCTACTGTAAAGCATTTCAGTGAGTGCAGTAGATCCTCATCTGTTTTAAGGTACAGTAGCACTTCCAACTTTTTAAGATCCAGTCCAATGATTTTAGCTCAGTCAGACAAGCATCACTGAGGAGTTTTAATGTTGAGTGTCATTTTTTCAGCTTCAGAAGTAGTTTTTGATTTGTAAAAACTGATTTAAAACAGCCAATTCTCAAAGGGGTGGAGGGGTATGGCCCTGGTTCACAAGTCTCTATTGATAGTGATAGTCTCTATTGATAGCAAAAGGGCAAACTAGTTTGCCCTTTTGCTATCAATAGCTGGATGTTGTAAACCAGCTATTGGAAAACAGACCAACAACCGGACTGAAAATGACAATTCAGTGACTGTACAATCAAATCAGGGTATTCAATAAGGTAATTTATGAAACAGATTTGGTATCTGAAATGGTTTGATTATATTCCTACAAGGAAAAGGAAAATTGTCCTTTGCATTTAACCCATCCTGTACAGGATTGTACGGGAGCAGTGGGCAGCTGCAGCACCCAAAGAACAATTAGGGATTCAGTGTCTTGCTCAAAAGCACTTCAAAATGCTTTCTGAAGGAGGCAGGGATCATACCAGCAATCCTCTGATTACAAGATGGACTGTTCTACCTCCTGTCCTTTACATAAAAAGAAACCTTTTGCTAAAATATACAAGATTGGAAAGCATGTTGGGCCGCGGGTTCAAACTCACCGGGGGGAATCAGGAAGGGCATCCGGACTTAATTCCCCCAAGCTCCATCTAAGTCTGTGTCCACCCAAACAACATGGGGACAAAACATGACACATAAAACAGGCCCCTCACACTCTCTCTCATAAGATTGGAAAACACGACTTTCATTGGACTGGATCTTTAAGCATCAAACAATGTCACCATCAATTGAGAATTGATGTGTAAAGACACTGTCTTTAAGTCAGACTGAAATCAAATTGTGATGATCATTACCATCTTTACAAGCACTTGTTAATCACAAAAAACTTTTTTTTTCCTTTTATTTTCACAGAACACTTGTGCTGAAGTATCTAAGCTCATTGACTATGTGGTTAATCAAAGCAAATGTAACTGAATTGTTAAATGCTCATTTGAACTTAAATATTCATTAGAAAGGATTTCATGGCAGAGTAATAGACTGCTGTGAAAAAAAAACTTTACCAACCCTGCACATAAGACATTCATATATTCATGCTACAGTTCTCTTTACTTGTATGACAGTACTTTTACCCTATATTTCCTCTGCCAATGTCCCTGCAGTGGCATCTCATTGCTACATCACAACAAATGACATTTTCTCTCAAGTTTCTTTTCCATAAACTATTTTCACTTTTCTTAATTTAAAATTAGTATCTTGAACTAAATAAATTAAAAAATTGCATTGAATGAAGTCGTTTCCTGTTTTCATTTCAGTCTGAGTTAAACCATTTTTTTATCTGTGGGCAGAGGACCTGACCTGAAATGTAACCATTGAAAGAAACCAAAAAGTAGCCTTGATAGGGTTCAGTCACAAGAAATATTGAAACTATAGTTATCTTAGGCCCTGTTAAGGTCAAAGAGATACTGGCCTTAACAGATTAAACACTATATTCCACTACGTGTTGACTTAAGAGTTACCTCCATGGTTTTGACTGGTAGTAGCCTTGTCAAGTCCATTCACTTTCTCAGGGACAAGGCCCTCTTCAATGGCTACCTTGGACTCATGCACCTAAAAAAAAAGAGAATTAATTCCATTTGTTTTCCAGAGTTTGACACTCGAGCTTCTGTACTTGTTCAGGGTAACTGGGCATGATTTCTTTTTCCAGCTCAGGTTTTCAAAATCTAGTCCTAATGAAGTGACAGAATCAAGCAAGGATTTATGTATCCAAAAGCAGTATTTTTCTCCCAGAATCAACCAAAGACTATATATCGGGTATAGAACTGGGTAATAGAAAAAACAAGAAAACATCTGTCTCCAAAATGCAAGTTTAACTAAACTGCTGTCATACTTACCTTGAATGATTCACTCACTCCAATGATGCACTGAAATGTACCACTGAAGTAACACAGCACACATTCTCCTCCTTGCACAGGGATGTCCTCCTTACTAACATACACCTAAAAGGGAAACACAGAGACATTTAGGCCCCAATCAGACAGACTTTTCAGTTGCTAGACTATTTCCAGGTACGCTCTGAACACCTAAGAATTGAAAAAAAAACTCCAACTCAGAGCAGCCAAAGTGCCAGATGGCATTAGCATTGTCTCCCCATTCTCAAATTGGATGAATCGAGATACGGGGCTTCTGTGGTGGCGATGATGACAAGTGGAGACAACATGGAACATATACTAGTGGTGGCTTCTGATGGATACCCAGAGCTAGTATATGTCTTAACCAACTGTAGTTTCTATGATCTGAATACACCAGAATGCAATGTTAACTATGTTAAGCTAGCCAAAATAAAAAGGACAGCGCTGTTAAGTTTACTTCAAAGCAAAGTAATGTCTGATCAGGACCTATAATCATGCACACATCAGAAATTACCTGTATAAGCTCGTCATTGAAAGAAACTTCATCATCTTTGACCCAGGTGTAAGTGATGTAGTCTGACACACAGGCGAAGCCAACCTGAAATACATTTAGAAATGTAGAACTTCCGCTAGCTTTGTGACGGTGGTGCCATTTAAGACGGTTATTGAATTATTTTGTACAGTTGTCATGACCCCTTTTGCCACAAGAAAATGTTGCCTTGGTAACCCCTTGTTTATTGTGCACTGCTAATCATCTCCTAGAATGACTAAAGATTCCATCTGGAAACATCTTTACTCATATAAGAATTTGTTTTTCAAAAAATACACACTACCTATATGATGCCTGCAGTCACAAAAATGACTATATGGTGCATTTCCACCATGTACTATGTTGACTTTGTCTGTGTCTGAACAACCAAAATGTATTACATTACCCTTGGAGGTTCTGAGAATGCAAACGATGTTACTGACTTACACAAATGTCCCATAATCTGCTGTTGCTACTGCATGACATCTCTTAAAACATTTGTCAAAAGATAACCTGTGTATGGGCTTTTATTGAATAGACCATTCTTTATTTTTTCTATAGAGAAAGCCAAGGAAACCCATGGCTCAAAAATCACAACTTATAATCAGGATTTAGGACACCAAAAGAGTCTGCTCCCAACTAGACCACATGATAGACTGAAAGGATTGATAGGACTGACTGACAGCAATGACACATCGTTTCTAAAATCAGTCTTATTAGCATGTGAGACAGGAGTGAAAATATGAGTTTAACTGTAAAAATCATTCCCAATGACTCATCTGTAGTACAATCATACAAGAGGCGGGAGGGACAGCACAGAAACCCGCTGAGCAGCTGGCTGCTTATAATATCATCTACGGTGGTGGGCAGGCAGATTGCCTGCAGTGTTTTATTATGCTATCTATCATTAATACAGGGTAGCAGGATCAGAAACGAGAGGGTTTTAATGGGAGAGATGAAACGGTAGTTCATTACTGTGATATACTGCCCGCATTAGTCTGAACTGATCACTACTAATAGCATGCTTAATTACTTTTTGAGTACATATTATACAGTATGGTAGCACCAAGCTTCAAAATGCCTATTCAGCTTTGAGTTACTATATGTTGTAATTTTATACGAGTAGGCAACGCCACACGAATTGATAGTGACACCAACTCTTATAATCTCATTGATTAGCAATGTGCATCTTAGTGATGTTGTTTTTCATGTTCCCTTGTTCAACACAGTCACCCAATCTCGTGCTGGAGCAACAGCACCGCGTTTGCATTTTCTCCCAAGCAAATAGTGGTATAGTGTTGAACTTTTAGCATCAATATATTATAATATGGTATGCTAATATTCAGTAGTACACCATACTACTTGACCTTATCCTTGAAATGTAAAAGTTCTCTCTCAACTGCCACTTTCAACCCAGCCCTCTGTTCTTCAACCTACCTTGTAGAGTCCGATCCAGTCCCACGCACTGGCAGCAAAGGGCTGCAGGGGGTAGTAGATAACCATGGCGTCCATGTCTGCACTCCAGTCACCCTCAGCATGCAGGCGCACCAGAGGGGTCTCGTATATCTTCCTCAACTATAGTGAAGAAGGAAATGGTGAGAGAAACTTTCAGTAGATGGATAGGCCAACACGTACAGGAAAACATGATATAGAGCAGCAGAATATGAGGCGTGTGCAAGAGAAAGAGAACTCAAACGTATTTAGGTGATTATAAGGGTGTAAAGTGCATGCATGTCATTCAACAAAGGACAATATTACACCCGAGTATCATCTTCACTGTCTCACCTCCAAGGTGAACATCCCTACGACAGGCTTGTGGTCACTGATGTCATACTCCATGATGCTGGTGTACGATTCCTGCCTGACCTTGAGAGGGTACTCCTCAGTCTCTGTCTCCTGGTTTGACTTCTTAGCCAATCCAGGGTCCTTGTCTTCATCTTTCTCCTCAGAGGTCAGGGCCTCAAGCCTGAGACGCCACAGAATTCGGTCGGTCCAGGCCGGCTTACGTTTCTTCCCACTGGACAGGTGATTTTAGATGATGGAAAGTTGATAGAAAGAAAATGACTTAGTGAAAAAAAACCACATAACCCAGGAGAAGAAGAGGGTTGTTAAGAGGATTAACGAGACAGGGCAGTCACTGGACAGTGGAAATGGTTAGAAAAGGCAGTAAGTGACAAACAATGAACAATTTGAGGTTCTCAAAACATGATACAATACTTCTATGTTCAATATCATGCCAGGCCAGGAATAAAGATGCTGTGCAGTAGCACAGGTTTACACCAAACATTCCGAAGTCGGCTGATGAAAGAATCTGGCAAGGCACCCTGTGGCCAGTTTTTCTCTTTGTACATAATAATTCTCTCTTTAACCATTACTGAGACTGATGCGGGGAACTGTCTTGTAATGAGGCATCATCTGTGTCTTATAATGCCCCATGACTCCAAATTTCTATCATTATTTTAGGACATCTTCAAAACTGTGCTGCAATGTCTTTAGACATCCATGGCAATATGTTTTATTCTCAAAGAGATCTCAAAGCGATTAGATGAGTTCAAGCAACGGTTCCTGGCATTTGATCTCACAGGTATTGGTGCAGTTTAATGTAATATAACTTTACAAGTAAATATCGTCCAACCCAAGAACACTGAAACCCCCTTTGAGAAACCCATCTTGTGCAGTAGCAGCAGCATATCATTAGAGGAAGAGACAGGACTGGGGAGAAAAGAATGGCACAGTGTACATGAATTAATATAGGATGGGGGTATTAATGTAGGATGAATATACAAACTAAACAAGGTCTGTCTCCTGCCTCAAAAGTCATGACTTTAACTTAAACCCATCCTTCATCGATGGGGCCACTTTTCCACTTCTCTTGAAATCAACCATCAATTCTAACCATCTTTTATCACTGGCCCTACGGGTTCCCATTTAATGGGTTCAGCTGTCCATCAAGACAGACCTGATGCTGGCTGGCTAGTGCCTGCTGACCACAATACAAATTACCAAGACACGAGCTCAACAGCGCTCTGTTAGTCAGCTCACAGCTCCTTTGGGAACTTCTAAAATGATTATATGAGGTGATTGCATTGAATTCAAAGTAAGTGGGTTGAATTCACTCAGGAAAACACACATACCATTGTCACTGTGAATGCTGTTGTGCTCTGCTCTCTTTGTGCCTCGCTGTATCTAATGTGAGCTGGAATACCCTGCCAGATTTGCATGAGGAAAACTACTGAAAGGAAAACCAGTGATGCTGGAATCAACAGCATATGTCCAGTGCGTCAGTAGTACAGTGCAGAGATAAAGTTATCCATTTAAAATTAGTATGCCGATCACATTTTTGTCCTTGCTCATTGCAATGATTACTGTCGGGTAGGATTACCCCGTAGTTTTGTCTTCACCATGGCAGCCAAATGCAGAAGAATAATCTAGAGCAAGCCATGCCCCCCCGCCTGAGGGGAACATGGGAGATTAAGGCCGGATGCCCTTCCCAATGCCTCATGGTAGGATCCAACCCACAATGCCTAGCTTGTTATTTCCCAATGGGAAAGCAGCTGACACAACAGCACTTCTGATCATATCTGTCATTTTGAACAGATCTCTGGGAGTAGTATAGGGAGAATAACAATCCCATCACATTTCCAAGGAGCTCACTTAACTACATCTACTCAGCTTTATGACCGGTAGTGCCCCTAGAACAATAGTCCAACTATCAGCATCACTGTAGATAAGTAAGTCATTAAGTAGCCAAGGACGATATTCAGCTTTAAATTCCTATGGCTGTTGCCACTGTGACTATGGCGGCAGTACTGTCACCTGTTTTCCAGAGAGGCTCAACATGTGGATTAAGAGTATATTGTTTGATCTAGCAACATATGCATGTGTGGAAACAAACACAACCAATTAAATGAATCCCAGATAATATGTTATGTTCATGACGGTACATATTTGCTGTTATTTAGTGGCTGCAAACAGATGCAACAAAGAGTTAACAACTAACATATTTATATTTTTAAAAAGCTATCTAGAGCTGAAAGGGTTGCTTTGGATGAGCCAAAACTGAGATAGTGGGGTCAACAGAATCTGATGAGCAACAATGGAATCGGTCGCAAAAACAACATAACCTATATGCCTTTGTGCTGCTCTGAAGGCTCGGATGGTATTCTGTAGAAAGAAAATGAAGACAACGTGCCTAGCAAAGGCTCTTGAATGTGCCAGTTGTTCATATGTAGTATACTGTGTGTGTATATCAATAATAGGATGCATTTGGGTGGATTAAAGGTGGATGACTCAGGGGAGACAGTGAAACAAACGTGTTTTCAGATCTTACTTAAAGGCAAACAATGTCCTGTAGGGCCTGTAAAGTTAAAAAGAAGTGCAGGTTTAATTAACATAATTAGGTAGTAAGAACTACTTTAACAAATATTTTGGAAGAAATGGATGGAAACGAATGCAAGGTGATAGAAAACAACAGCTTTGCATGTGTATGTGTGTGTGTGTGTCTCCATATTTAAAAGGGATTTTTATAAAGTTCATGTGCTTGTAATGTAAACCCCTACCTGCTGTCATATGCATTAGAGTTTAAGTTGAACTTGTAAGTGGGCTGGAAGTCCAAAGATCCCTCTTCAAACTCCTGAAGGAAGGGTTCTTTTTTCTTCATCATGGTCAACTGAAATGTCCCCACAAATATTCTCATTACTATCCAAACACACACTGCAAATTAAAACAAACACTACTGGACTAATTACACACCGGTGGGTAAATGGGAGTTAACTTTATTGATACCATTGCGTTATCATTAGTGTGCCCCCATACAATGCTGTAGAATTCTTTAGGGTTCAAACCTGGTCCTTGCTCCATAGCAAGCTATAGTTCTGGTTGTTGATGCAGGATCGTAGGAAATGCATGCCGTGGTCCTGGATTCGGAAATTGAGATCTCCAAACCAGAAGAGAAGCCTGATAAAGGGGAGGCATGAGTGTTACAGGGTTGTGGAGAGAGGAGAAGCTGTGGTGGTAAGGAGGTGTAAAATGACATAAGGTGGGAATACATTTTGTATTTTAATAAGGATTATTTAACAAATTATGGGTATCAAGTCCATAATAATGGCTTAATGCTAAGAGAAAAATATTTTTTTTATTCTTGTGGTAGTATGTGACATGGACCTGTGGACTTCTTGCATTATTGGGGCATCCTTACAGTTAAAATGGTTTGCTCCTACCACTGTGGGTCAGATCTAAATGCAATGTCTAGGATTTCAACCAGGAGCAGTGCCCATGGTTACGGACATTATGTAGCGCTAGCAAGACCAGTAAAGGTCTTCAGTCAATGTTTACCTACCCTAAAAGGCTAGGCAATAAGATGCTATCAGGATGTATACCAGTGACTTTCATTCAGTTCATTCAAGTCCTCCCAACTGTTACATGTCTAACCTGTGGTCAAGGATCCTCGGAGCCTTCGTAGAGTCAAAGGTCTGCGTGTCCAGGATGTACTCAAACTCATCCACACGCTCGGTGGCGTATTTCATATGAGCCGCCAAATGACAGTTGAGAAAACAGAGCATGTGGCCGTAGAAGGACAGACTGATTGAAACCCCACCCTTGTTACCCTGGAAGAAAAGAATGAGAGGGGGGTGAAAAGAAAGTTAAATTCTGCCCAACCATGAATGAATCAATGAATGCAGTTATAGATATAGTACTGTTGATCCTGAGACAGTTTTGAGTTCTTCAGGTTTCTGTCAATATCCTACCTCTGAACTATCAAGACAAGGATTATAAGGTAAAAGTTGTTTGAGCAAGAATTATTCAGAAACCAAGCCATTATATCCCCACCAACGAGGAAAATATAGTTGACCTGCAAAGACATCTGGAATGTGGCTCATTTCACTATTGGATGCTGTCTGATACGGACTTGCTGGCCATGGTCCACAATCCTATATTGAATATCAATAAAGATACTGGTGGATTACTGGTAATTATGGCACAGAACACAGAGATCATGGTTCAGTAGGTACCAAAGTATTGGGGCTACTGGTCTTCATGGAGCGATGTCAGGGTGTAGTGTTTTTTTTCTCCAATGCTGCAGGCAGCCGCAGGTGGGTGCATTCAAATATATGTGGGCTTAATGATGTCACAGAATTAGCAAACTGTAGCAAGCATGGATAATGGGACTAACTAGTCTGATAGATGGTTGGAAAAATGCTCCTTCCTTTGCAAACTTTGGGTTGAACTGGTTAAGCTACTTCATATAGGTTAAGACTGCAATTCATCTGGACTGACTTTCTTTTAATTCAATGGCATGAATGGAGATGAGTGTAGGAGATAACTTTGAGTCACACACAAACGAAAACAATGGCACAAGATGGACAGAAAATAGTATGTGCATTGGATAAATCTAATAACTGATGACCACTACTCTCTAATGCCATCTTATACAGGAATTTTCTGTTAAATCTCATCACTTATGTGGTGGACTATGATGGTAATTGGAAGTGAATGTGGGCAGGAGTGCGGTCTAAACTGATCGGTCTTAGATATATAGCATGCAGCCGACCTCTTGTTATTTTCAGGGCTCCGGGAAAGTTGGCTCATTTCATGACATGTAAGTTTATATAAGTTTTAACAGTCATTGAAAATCACTTGGCACAAGGTTGACTCATGTTTTTATGGTGGCTTTTTTTTTTCTTTTTAAAAACAAATAATAAACCAAATTCCATCCGGCCAACATGTTCTTCATACAGTGTAAGGTGCCAGTTCCAAATGTTTTCATCATGTATAATGTACAATCTCCAAATTCCACATGTTTGTGTATTAGCATGTTCAGTTGCATTCTTTACCCAGTAGCCAAAAATGCCTGTGCGCGTGTAGGCGGTCTGTATGTTCTTGATGAAGGGAACGTGCTCTAGTTTGGAGAAGAAGAGCAGGAGCAGACCCTGCATCCTTATGGTAGAAACCTGAAAACCAACAAACACAAATAAACTAAGGAACGTTCATCTCTTTATTCCATGCAGATGCTGATGACATAGTCACACCATTGAAAACTTTGGCCCCAAGGATCACGTATGGGATCAGATAAGACAAGATCTTAACAGATCTCATTGAATTCAAGTTTTTTTTAATATACATCTATTCTTGTTACTCTGAAGAACTTGTTTGTATGTATGTATATATATATATGTATATATATGAGAGAGAGAGAGACAGAGAGAGAGAGAGAGAGAGAGAGAGAGAGAGAGAGAGAGAGAGAGAGAGAGAGAGAGAGAGAGAGAGAGAGAGAGAGAGAGAGAGAGAGAGAGAGAGAGAGAGAGAGAGAGAGAGAGAGAGAGAGAGAGAGAGAGAGAGAGAGAGAGAGAGAGAGAGAGAGAGAGAGAACCTTAAGACCATGATGACAACATTCTTATTGGTACCTTGAAGTATCCCCTTGGTGCTAAGGTGGACATAAACAGATAGCTCCATGGATCATCAAATGCCATGTCTGATAAGAACCTTAATGGACCTGAAAACACCTCTTGGAGACTGGGACACACACACACACAGACACACACACACACATTTTTTCCTCAGTCAGGACCAGTTCACAGACTGTACATAGCGACCAATCAATGCCCGCTCCAACTACTGCCTACCCAATCACATAGAGGTCTGGACAAGTGGGGGAATTCAGATTAAGAAGGGAGGCTACGTCATCTGGAGGATCAGCTGTGGCTACATTCCATGTGACCATGTGTAACCTGCAGTCAGAGAAGGGGGAGGAAAGAGAGATGGCACGATCATTTGCACAATAACTTGCTCAGATTGAATACATATAATACCAGTGCTATAATAAATGATATTTAAGGGGAACTACATTTTGAGAAACAATGGTCCTACATATATCAAATTTAAAAAACATTCATCAATAATTAGGTAAAAATATCTATAATCCTGAGAAGCTTGGCAACTAAAGAGCTTCATTTTGTACTGCATGGGCTGAAGTCAACACAGACAGACAGCTTAAGATGTGGAGCTTTGCTACCAGAAGCTGATTAGGCTGTTACAGTGGACATATAAATAGACTGGTCAAACTTTCTCCCCAACTCAAACCATTTATTATGTTAGATTTCCCATTCTCCATCATGTTTTGACATTTCGGATTCAAAGTCAAAGGACAACATTCAACGAGAATTATCGATCTCCAGCTATTATGGTGTGGTTCAAATAACAAGGGAAAAATTAACAATGGCACAATAAAAACAGAGTCGCTGAGAATTAAGACGTGAGCAGTTTTCAATAGAAAAGGAAATTGGGCATAGTGAGGTGTCGTTATCAGGCACATATCCTGGTGGCTAGAATAGAGGGTCTATCACTCTATATAAACCAACAAGTCGTAAAGGAGAACAGGCTTCATCATGTAAATGTCCACCTGAAGTTTTCCATCCTATGCTTGTTGGCCTTCTTTCCACAGATGAGGAAGACATTATCCAGGGTCCTGGCCACCTTATCGTGTCGCTTGTCTTCAAGGTCTAGGTCATCCACATAGGTCATCAACTGGTTGAGCCGTTGACAAAGACCAAGCTTGTTACTAGGTGACTGGGTAGCATCACTGGCAAGGCTGTCAGAGCGTACGCGTCCCGTAGTGCCGAAAAACCAAGGAATCTCATCCATAAATGCTCAAAACGTGTTAGCCGCAGTGTACGGCTGAGGAATGAATAAAAAGTGGGGCCGTGACGTGATGTGCCACAACCGGAACAATCGTGATACAGAAGGCAACAGTTCTTACTGGCACTGTGTGATGAGGACGTTTTCCTTCCTCTTACCACAAACTTGGTGGTGAAAAAAAAGAGAGAAAGAACTGTTTAAATAAAAGATCCAGCTCATAAGTATAACAATCTCTTTTCAAGATTGAAATAGTGGCACCGAAAAATAATCCCAAACCCTCCAAGGAGAAACAAGTTTACATTCAAAAAACGTTCCAAGAATTGGTGGCTCTGAATTGAAGTGCTGAATGAAAGGAGAACGGAGCCTGGTTGTGGTCTGGGGGCCGTGGAGTGAAGATAAGTGATTACAGAACTGGTTAATCTATCTCCAAGAACTGCCGCCAAAGTCTCCTTTGTGTAAATGAAAAACAATAACCGTAGTCACATTGAATTATGCAACACGTGCTTTGCTCAACATAAGTCCTATTAAAATGATTGGGAAACACACAGAACAACACGCATTCTTAGGCAAACAGATATATTAACTTCCTTATCTCACTTGGACACACACACATGGCTGAGCTCAATTTAGCTGCATTCTCCTCAGACCTGCATTACAGCAAACCCTTTTTGTTGAACAGTATTAGCTGTTGGGCAACCTAATCCACTCGCAATAATGCCAGCCGATTTGTTGGCTGGCAGACTTTACACTCCTCATTACTGATATCAAAAGAACAATGTAACAACCAACCCTTCAGGGTGACCTTTCAGTGACATAAGGCAACAGATAGAAGTCAGCCAGTATAACACTTAAAGTGTTCAACTACATCCCTGGATCGCCATCTTTCCCTCAGGTACCACCAGTAGTCAGCTGGTCGTCTATTCTACCAAAAGAAAGAGTCTCAAACAAATGTTGCTCCTGGTCTAAACACACTTCCTTGGGGAGATTACTGGAAAGGCTGGTAAATGTAGTAAACTATTTGCTAGAAACAGAAAGCCAGGAGTGAATGTAGTGACTCGAAGACAAAGATGGTCAGCCAGTAAACAACAAACTACACACTATCATCAATTACATATTGTAATGAAGTTGGCCGGGTCTCCTACCTGAACCCCTTTCCCTCGTTGTTGAAACGGGACCGGAGTCCGTCCGGCTGGTCCTCATTCTCCTCCGTCATCTCACTACCTGGGGGAGGAACACCATGTGTCAGCCAGCAGCAGATACACATCAGAGGCACAACGGGCAGTGGCAACGAAGTCCAAAAACAGCAAACGGCGGCTAAAGCTAGCGTGAAATAACGACGTCACATGTGAGATTGGCAGTAAAATGTACGCAATCACTACTGGGATCATGATGAGTTTGAAACGACAAACCCAATGGCTTAAACCAAAACAATGTTTGACATCCATCATGTCAGCTAGGTCCTGTGCACACGGTACATTTGACTACCACTGTCGTCTTTGGTAACGATATCAACTGGAGTCGTTTGCTAACGGCCAATAATCTACACTTCTCTCCCGACAGCAACACCTACATTGAGCTAAGTGAGTCAAATTGGTCGACATGTGACTGATTTTTAAAGTTTGCGTAGTTGGTCTCATGTCATACCTGATGCGTTGCGGGAAGTTGTGATGGTTTCTTGCGTGTAGTTTAGCCAGTGCCAATATCAAGCCGGACAGAATATGAAGTGAAAACCACTTCCGGTGTGTTTTCAGAATAAAATGACAGTCTAAACATACTCGTCTTGCAAATCCTCATTGTTAGAGTCAAATTGGTACTCGAGATAAAAGCTGAACGTGGTCAGAGAGACAAACACATATTTAATAAAAAGTGGCACTGTCATGACCATTTTGGACATCTAGAGTATTTTCGTTGAGTGTTGGTGCCAGTCATCTCTGTTTAAGGCAATTTGTTTTAGTTTAGTTTTCTGTCATGCTTTACTCTTAATATTTCAGGTCCTGAAGCATATCTGTTCCAATTAGGGGTCACCACAGCACATCATCCGTTTCCATCTCTTCCTGTCCCCTGCATCCTCCTGTCACACCAGCCACCTGCATGTCCTCCCTCACTACATCCATACATCTCCTCTGTGGTCTTCCTCTGTTGCTCTTGCCTCGCAGCTCCGTATTAAGCATCCTTCTCCCAATATACACAGCATCTCTCCTCTGCACAAATCATGTCAAGTCAATTCAAGTCTATTTTATTTGTATAGCCCACCATCACAAATTTGCCTCAGTGGGCTTTATAGCAACACAAACTTCCTGTCCTTTGAAAAATATAGGAAGAAGCTTCGAGGAGATCAACAGAGGAGGGATCTTTAGCAATGGATGTTCCGCATACAGAATAAAACACAATTTACAGAATACAACACAGACAGTGGGTAATAGAACCATAATGGAATAACAAGATACATAATTATAATTATAATATCCTTTATGAGGAAAGTGCATATTGACAAAAAATAAAATTGTTAGTGTAAAGCCCACTGACACAAAATTTGAAATTTGCGATAATGGGCAAAACAAATAAAATTGACACGATTCAAATGTATCAGATTCAGCCACCAGTCTAATTTTCCTCATACGAAGAAAGTGTTGTGTCCTTGAGCAAGACGCTGAGCCCAATGATCAAACCATTTCAAACTTGGCTTTCTTGCTTTGCCTCCAAACCATCAAAACTGAGCTCTTCCTCAAATATCCTCTTTCCTATACCTGTCTTTCTCCGTCCCTCCCAACGGAATTCTTAGCATCTTCAACTCTGTCACCACCAGCCCCGCCTCCTGTCTATCAAAACCTCAGTTCTGAGTGGAAAGTCAAACAGCACTGCCCTTTGCAGTTGTGCTTTCATGCCCAGTCACAGACCATCTCTGAGTTAAACGAAGGCCAACTGTGACTACATGAACTTAATCGCAAACCCACTGTAACCTTCAAACAGTCATTAACCATTTCAAACAAATACCCACACACTGAGGTACTGTATGTGAATTCGATGCACATCTGAAAGAGTCAACATGAGATGAAGAAAAAAAAAACAGGAAGAATGTAATGCATTTATTATACAGTCCTGCCTATTACAGCCTTGCAGAGAACTTGTTACATTGTAGTCATTATGATAAGATACAGATCTTAACTCGTGAAAAAAGACACATAATTAAATAGATCTCCATTTTGAACAGTTACAAAACACAAGAGGTGTTGCTTCACAACTGGTGTTGTGGTCTGAGGCTAAGACAAGAAGCAGGAAGTTATGACCTAGAATACAGTAGACAGTGATAAGAAAGATGGCCTCCAAGAATGAATATTAGGAAGCACCTAAAGAAATTTATCTCCATTTTTCAACTGGATGTAAATTAAATCATAACAAGTGCACAAGTGACAGAAAATAGACTAAGAAACATCTGTTAGTGGGCATGATGGGCCATTTATAAAAGATCATTCTAGCTTTTCAACATCATGATAGTTGTGTCAACTTTCAAGACAATATCAGCAAATCCACGTTATTTCAGTTAGTTAACAGCTGTAAACACATACAATTGAACTCAAAGATCCCCAAATACACTCCCATTTAAAATAAAAAAAGGAGGTTCAAATGGAATGGCCTGTTCCATGAATGCCCTGAGGCAGGGACTACTGCCAACCCATCAGAACACATCCCCCTTAATCCCTAAACCTTAAAATTATGATTAGATGTGAGCAGGTTGAATTGCTAAACAGTCTCAACTTCAAAATGGATCCCCACACCGAAACTATTTTTTTGTAATATTAAAGTTACTATCTTCGGGCTGGACACACACGTACGCATGCACACACACGCACACTCTGCGCATACACACACACACACAAACACACATACACACATACACACACACACACACACACCCTACTGGAGCAGAGGCTTTGTCAAAGGAGGTTAAAAGCCAACCTATCAGGGGTGTAAATATGGTATTCCTTCTTGTCTATCCAGACAGCCCAAATGGATTTTCAAGGAAGTATGATCTGGGGGTGTGTCAGCTGTATGCAACTCATCCCACATGCTGGTCAGTGTCAGTCTTCTGTTGCAGCTATGCCTTGAACTGGGCCTTTGGCCCTTATCTGTAACACAAGATGGGACAGCTTAGTGAAATATACTCAAAGCAGCTCCCATCATTGTAATAGCCGTGTCCACAATCACCATTCCATACATAGTAAAGGGTAGTTATAGGGAGTAAGACTACATGAGCAGAGCAGAGAGGAGGTGAAGCAATGCACTGTGGTACTTCTTAGCTTGAAGTGGTTTGTTCATGTGTTGGACACTGAATTGTGGGAATTATACAGGGGACTAAATAGTGAAACATTTTACAGGAAGAATTCAGTAAATACCAGTCAAGCTCAGGGGCCTGGCCACTTTTGGCCCTATGCAGAATGTGGTCAAAATATAAACTGCTATATCACCATAATAATGATACCAGCTCATTTCACAAATGAAATCTCATCACAGAGAGTTTCAGGATCAAGTTGGTCTGAGTTGAATACAAATTGATTCCCATTTTCAGTTGGGCTTTCATAAGTGGAGAACCATAGACTGATTTTCATCACCTCATCCAACTTCAACTTTGTCTCTTCCTCCATTCGGCGAATGTCTGCCATTGACAGCTCCACCCAATCGTCGAGCCAGCAGAACAGCTGTCTGTGGAAGTTGGTGAACAAGCGCTCCTCTTGCTTCAAGAGGGAGAGAGTTGGGAGGGGGTGAGACAGAGAGACAACATGAGTTGATGCTGGTGAGAGAACGAAGGGGAGCAGTGGAGCAGGGGAGGCGTATTAAAGTCAAGTGGCCACTGACCAATCGGCGACCTTAAAAAGAGGAAAAACACCAAACTAAAATGTTTTTCCTCTCCACCCTTCAGTGTTTTATTTCACATGTCGGGCCACAGGAAGGCAAGTGGATGAAAATCAAACTACCGCACCTTCATGATAATGTTCTCAATTTTCTTCTGCAATCCAAACCATTTGAAATTGATTGTGACTAGTTTATAGGCACACATATGAGGACAGTTGGGGTTGTTGGGGAGTTCTTCCTGCAAGACACAGACAAACACAAGCAGGTCATTTTCCTTTAGGTGAATATTGCATAAAACATAACAATGCAGTTGTAAATAATCGAGCGTATAATGGGTTGCAATAGGCCATCGTAAACCAGAAATAAAACAGTCCGTCGTAGAAGTGTTGTGCTACTGTCCAGAGATTTAATAAAGTTTCTTCACTTGCATACAAGTTTATATCTGATGCAACAGTAGCACAAAAACCTGAGATACAGTAATGCTGACCACTTGAACTGTATTAATGTCATGGCAATACTAAATACATATTGAGCCTGCCTAAAGGGCTGGCTCTAAGAAAACCACTCAGTGAGGTGACCTATAGTCAAAGATCATGAGGGGCATAGTACCTTCCAGTTGGATTCCAGAGGCCCTCTACCTGTCTTTGTTGATTTGAAGATGGCAGGATCTTCATTAGGCTTGTAGTCCTATGCAGGAATATATAATACAATGACCTTAGCTAAGCAGGAGGTTAGATCAAACAGGAAGTCTCATAAATTCTGAATATAGTTTGATCAAGAATGTATAGATGAGATGTAAAGCAGTGTAACTAAAATCTCTGAATTTCTGGCTGCTGACATGTCATTTAACGTCAGTGCCAGTTATTACTCCAAACCATAAGCAGCACAGATTTCTCTTTCTGTTTTGAGAAGACCAATAGATTATGCCTTGGCAAGGGATACAGGAGACATGGATCAGACTTGCTCATGTCTTTAATAAATGCTGAGTTCCTACACTTACCTTTGGGCGTACTTTACTTCTGTCAGCAATGTCAATGTGGACAACCTGAATATTCTTCAGTGTCTCTGCGTCGACTTCATGAACCTACAGGAAGCAATAGTGAGCTGTCAGAAAGGTTCAATTTGTAAATGAGATCAAGGACTGCTGACAATGAGCTTCAGGTCCATAAATACATTTCCTACTACTACTACCACCACTATTACTACTTTTGGCTGCTACCATTAGGGGGCGCCACAGCAAATCATCAACCTCCATCTCTTCCTGTCCTCTACATCTTCCTCTGTCACTCCAGACACCTGCATGTCCTCCCTCATCACATCATAAACCTCCTCTTTGGTCTTCCTCTTCTCCTCTAGCCTGGCAGCTCCATATTCAGCATCCTTCTCCCAGTATAACCAGTATCTCTCCTCCACACATGTCCAGACCATCTCAGTCTGGCCTCTCTTGCTTTGTCTCTAAACCATCCAATCTAAGCTGTCAATAGTAGAGTGCAGCCTTCTGGAATTAATAAGCCAGAGGCTGCGGGTTCGAACCCACAGCGGGTTGTTGGGAAGAGCATCTGGAGCATGGGGGAATAGGGTAGCAACCTCTCCTGATCAATGGCTTTATGATAATCACTATGGGCTCATTCCTGTTCCTGGGGAAAGCAAATGCCTAAAGTGGGAGTTAAACATCGACTGCCTTTACAAAAGGACCCAGCAGAGGATGCAGTTCTTCCAGATACTGAAGAAATTCAACCTGTCAAAGCTTTAATGAGACCATTTTACACAGATTCTACAGGTTCTATTCTCTCCTCCTTTGTAACTGTTTAGTTTGGATCAGCCACCACATGGGACGGATCTACGACCACGGCACATAACTCAGTTGGCTAAGATAACCAGCCTCAATTTGCCCATCTGTTAGGGCAAGTGAAGCTTTCCGGTTCAGGAAAGTGTGGGTATGATCACCACATATTCTGCACAGTGTTCTCGTCTGGAAATACAGACTGTCCGCATCACCTTCATAATGAACTGAGCTGCAGTGGGCTAACTGGTTTAACTACTGACTGGTTTCACGACTGACTGACTGACTTGCCAGACGTGGCCCGCTTTTTGAGGAACTCTGTCATCTCATAATGTGAAAGGCCGACCCCATAAATCTTGAAAAAACACATTTGTTTTTAAAAAAAGAAGATATTTCTGAAAAAATGTGAAATTAATTCGAAGCGGCTGGAGGAAAATGTCACGCCCTCTGGAAATTTCACTTGAGCACTATCATCTGAGATATGAACTGACGCCAAACATCTGAGAAAGGTCAGTGTGGTCTGTATTTTCAATGCACTGATATGTTCATCATGGTTTTATTTTAAAAAAAGATGTCTGATGCAAATGAGACAGACTAACAAGCAATGAAATCACAGAGGGCAGAAAGACTGGTCAAATCAATAGACCTCACGGCTGTTCGGCAGGTGACATATGGAACGGAACATAAGAATGACTTTAATCATTAAAATACCTGCCTGGATTTATTTAGGACATGTAT
>OMLC01104645.1:0-11886 GCA_900302585.1 Regalecus glesne
CCCCTAGTTAAGCTGCGATAGGCTTAAACTGTTGGGGGACTTCCCATGATGCACTGAGCACCTCTCTCCTCTCCCTCTCCATCTGTATCATGTTACTAACTCCCTATCTTTTCCGGAGTCCTGGTGCTCCTTGTCTGGCATGTTCCTGTGGATCCTGGTCTCTCAGGTCCTGTGGATCGTGGTCTCTCAGGTCCTGTGGATCGTGGTCTCTCAGGTCCTGTGGATCGTGGTCTCTCAGGTTCCTGTGGATCGTGGTCTCGGTGCACCTGGCTGGATCTATTTGTTTGTTTGTCTCTTTCTCTCCCCCAACCCAACCGGTCAAAGCAGATGGCCGCCCACCGAGAGCCGGGGTCTGCTCCAGGTTTCTGCCTGTTAAAAGGAAGTTTTTCCTTGCCACTGTCGCCTAAGTGCTTGCTCAACAGGGTACTTGTTGGGTCTCTGTAAATCATGGTTTCGCAAAGAGCTTGGTCTTTTACCTGCTCTATATGTAAAGTGTCATGAGATAACTTTTGTTGTGATTTGGCGCTATACAAATAAAATTGACTTGTTTCTGTAATTGAGTTTTCTTGCTTGATAATTTTACATAATTGTATCTGTACGACCGGAGTGACAACAAACATATGGAATTGTGTGTGTGTGTGTGTGTCAGTGTGTGTGTGTATACACACACACACACACACACACACACACACATATATATAAAATAGATCCAGGTTATGTTAGCGTCATGATGAAAGGATCAGAATTTGCCACAAGCAACATGAGTTCATGGAGTCATTCTGTTTGATGTTGTTGCATGGATCAGTGGTCACTGTGTAATGGTGTGGGGAATGTTTTACTTGCCCATATTAGGGTCCCATTGAATACTCAATACCCATCAGGAGATTATCTTAACAGCACAGCCAATCTGAAAATTGTTGCTGACCCTATTTTCTCCTCAAGTCTCACATGCTGTTTTATTTATCTATTCTACCTTCTGCCTCCCTTCTTGCTTCGCTGTTCTGACCAGAATGCATGTCTGGCATACTCTTGCATCTTTAGTGTCTCACAGTGTCATGGCCTGGCATATTTTTATTAACTTCTACTCCTCTATTACAAGATCGGGTTACATCAGGTTTGGCTCCGAGGCCTTTCTTGTTTGCATGGTGATGGACATGTTGATGGATGAGATCAGGCAGGAGTGTCCATGGACAATGTTTGTGCATGCAATTGGGATCTATAGTGAGAGTAGGGATCAGGTTGAGTCAAGTCTGGAGAGGTGGTGGGATGCACTGGAGAGAAGCATGAAACTCAGTCGGAACAAGGCAGAATACATGTGTGAACAAGAGGGAAGACACAAAAAGAGGTGAATCAGTTCAACTGGATCAGAAGTTAATTGAGAAATGTTTTTTCACTCAAACACGTGATATCTTCAGTCCAGACTGAAGATGTCACCTCCTTCTGATCCAGTTGAACTGATTCACCTCTTTTTGGGATTCCCTTACCTGGATAATTGAACATGCATCAAGACAAGAGGGAAGACAGTGGAATTTGAGGATTCAAGGAGTATATGTGAGGAAGGTGGTTGAGTTTAAATGCTGTGGGTCAACTTTATAAAGGAACAGGGAGTGCAGAAGACAGGTGAAGAAGAGTGCAAGCAGGGTGGAATGGGTGAAGAGTGTCATGGGTGAATTGTAACAAAGGGTACTAGCAAAAGCAAAAGGGAAGGTTTACATGATTGTAATGAGACCAGTCATGTTATATATATATTGATAGTCTTATCAGTACCGCAAGAGGAAATTTGGATTTCTCTGCATTTTAACCCAACGTATTGGATAGGAGCAGTGAGCTGCCGACATATGGCGCTCGGGGAGCAGTTAGGTGTTAAGTGTCTTGCTCAGGGACATCTCGACATGCTATATGCAGGACCGAGGATTGATCCTGTAACCTTCTGACTGCCAGGCGACCGTTCTACCCACTGAGCTATGCCGCCCCCAGAAGGTTGCAGGTTCGATCCCAGTACTGCAGAAAGCGTGTCAACGTATCCTTGAGGATGATGACCTAATTCAACTACTTTGACCTTGTCGACTATCTGGATTATCGAGCTTGAAAATAATTCATTTGTTTCTTATTCCAGTTGTAATGTTGTCACTTAAGATATATTTGGGTTTATTTGATTTCAAGAGACAGTCAAATAATAAATATACATATCCCAGCAATTACAGTGAAAACATGAATCAGTTAAATGTAACCTGCATCTACAAATCTTGTGTATTCATTAACAACAACATTTCTCCATCCCTGTACCTGGAAGCTAGTCTTAGATATTGAACCAAAATGAAATGAGTAAAATTGAAAAAGGTTCAGATAAACAACTGATAAAACTGAAAATCTCAACATGGTGCTTTGATGATTTGAAGCTGGTAAATAAAACTGCTTTACAAGATCTTAAACAATTAAAAGATACCACTGAGTAGGATCAGGGCTACAAAATGGCAATTTATGACTGGTTCTAACCTACAGTTCTTAGTTTGAGAAATTCCTAAAATGCCCTTACTCCTTACGACTCTTTTATCTTTATGTACTTCATCAACTGGGGACAAAATGGAGTTCACCCCCAGGACCTTTTTTAATCTTAAAGGTTATCTATTGCAATTAATGGTAAATGGACGTGGACGTTCTATAACTCACTGTAGCAATCAATTGAAAGTTCACTGCTACTGGACCAGTGGTCGATCCTTGGATTTTAATCTAACTGTCTTTTTCCTTTTTCGCCAAAGTCCGGGGTGAACATTTTAGCAAGTCTCTGATCTTAAGATATGTTCCTGTGGGCATAGAAACTTCAGTAAATTCAGGTGTATCTTCAAAAGGAACAATGCCAGCTGCAAACCTACTCCGATGAGGAATTGCTGTTATATTAGCAATAGACTTGAGTGAATTGCCATCATCATCCTCTTGAGTACGGTTATCAGCATCAGGAGTCTGTAGACAATCTTCCTGGATATGGATTGGACCAGGGGTCTGAAAGATGTCTTCCTGGGATTTTATTGGACCAGGACTCTGAGGACTGTCTTCCTCTGCTTTGATTTGACCAGGGCTCTGAGGGCTGTCTTCCTCTGATTTGATTTGACCAGGGCTCTGAGGGCTGTCTTCCTCTGCTTGGATTTGACCAGGGCTCTGAGGGCTGTCTTCCTCTGCTTTGATTTGACCAGGGCTCTGAGGGCTGTCTACCTCTGCTTTGATTTGACAAGGGCTCTGGGGGCTGTCTTCCTCTGCTTTGATCTGACAAGGGCTCTGGGGGCTGTCCTCCTGGATTTTGACTGGATCAGAGCTTTTGGTGCAATCATTTTCACCCGTTCTCAATGGCTTTTCAACAATCTGACAAACGGTCTCAATGGATCCATTTGAGCACACCACTCCTTCAGCCTCATGGTCCTCCATTTCCATTTCTGTGTCAACATGGGCAGGTGTGGAAACACTCGATGAACTGGGTACAGGTGTTCCCATGACAGGAGTTTCACAGTCACTGTTAGTGGCCGTGTCTGCATTTTCCAGTGCTGCCCAGATGAGCCTCTGCTGCTCCTCTAGCTCCTCTAGTGTAAGGCCATCCTCCATCCCTTCACCCACTTCCTCAACCATTCCCCAGGTACGTCCTTGCAAAGCGGGTGAGCTATTAGTAGGTGTGGGAGGAGGTGTACCTTTTGGGAGAGGTGGTGGAGTGGGGGTGGCTGGTGGTGTTCCGATGGGTAAGGGAGGAGGTGAACAAAAGGAGGGTGAGCCAGGGATCAGTGGAGGTTGGAATTGGAAGCTACTTGATTCTTGAAAATGATTGCGATTTCCTGAGTCTGAGGAAGATACACACAGTTACTTTCAGTTGAAAAAGTAACAGTTATACAAATATCTAAAATCAATGCAAGTAACTGAGACCATTAAATTTGTATCCTTTTGCATTATAGCTAATTATAAAAACACTAACTTTGTTGTGCAGAGCACAACTACATTGCTGAAGAGCGGGGGTCAAGAAAAAACACCTGATGTTTGTGTAACAATATAAATACAGTTAATTAGGAAATCCCAACAAAGGATGTTCCTCCAAGAGCAAATGAATGCTCTGAATGTTTCATAACCAGTCTAAAAATCAATCATTCGAAAAACACATTAAGTAAAATGTTCTGACCAGATGTACCGATTTACCTTTTTTGTGACATTAAATCACAAGCAAAGGAACCTTTGTCATCTCCTATTTCAACAAAAACCTTTGATTGTAATGTTCATTCAACTTGGAGGAATGACCAGGCAAGACTTATGGTATGTAGTGGTATCTAACTAGCCAGCACAATTAAGAAGTTGAAGAAAATGATAAATCGTACACAAAGTCTAACTGGGGCACAAGTTGTTTGTGTCTTTCCATTGTTGATAATAGGACAGATTCATAAGGCTTATGTTCCCTGATGAAAAAAAAACAACCTGATGTTTTTTTCCTTTAAAGATACAATGAAGAGGAAATGATTGTCCCCACAGTCCTATGAAAGACTGCACTAGTATGTATTGATGCATGCTCAATAATCCAGGTATGGAGATCACAAAAAAAGAGGTGAATCAGTTCAACTGGATCAGAAGTTTATTTGGAAACCTTTCGTCACTCACCAGGTGACTGAACTGATTCACCTCTTTTTTGTGACTACACCAGCATGTGTAGCTCAAAAGCTACCCATTCATTGTTAGTGCAATCTTAAACTAGTTGATATATGAGCTGGTCTTTGTTCACAATACCCTCAATAATAGGATCCAACCTTCACAAGAAGAAACAATGCTTAATGTAAATAAAGCTTTACACAACAGAGAAAACAGGACTTAACATTTAAAGATGATGACGTAAAATATATAACATCAAATGAACTATACATATCGCAATATATATGTTACTATAAATGTAAGAAAAAAAAACTTCAAAGTGGTTGGTTAATAGATTAAATAGAGTAATCTGTAATGAGGTTGTGTATAAAAGAAAACCAAATTAGTGCACACAGGGTGGATGATGTCCCAATCTAACTCCTTTGAATTATGCATTAAGACCTTCAGGCACATAATTAAGTTGCTGCCTAGGGAACATGCATTACACAAGACGCTCAGTAGCCACATAACTCAAGGACTCAAATGACCTTTTATACTGTGATTAGCATTTACTAGTCTCCTTAACTGATTGCTAGTTAGGGGGCTGCAGTGTCTCAGTGGTAGAGCGCTAATGCTGGGAAGTGACGAGCTAGCTATTGCAGGTTCAATCCCTCTGCATGGTGCCAGAAGGGGCATCCTGCCTTAATTTCCCATGCCCCAACTTGGTCCGTGTCCACCACCACAACACGGGTACTAATCGTGACACGTAAAAAAACTGTCCTTTATTAAATGCTTACTCTACACAAGTGATTCTCAATAGCCCATCTTTGAAGCATCATCCGTTTTTGTATTAGCTATTGCACTGTAGAGATTGGCAGCCCAATTTAATTTCCCCATCCAAAACTGAATATGCATAATGTCTGTATATTATGTGCCAGATGTAAAAAATCACCATTGTCCATAATACTGCACCTGCTATTTCTACCAAGCTGAGATGAGCAGCTGAACAGATATGTTTTTCTCTAAAATCTATGCCATGTTGTTTTGACCCTTCTTTAAAATGAGTCGAGAAAATCTTGTGCTGCACATTTGTCATATAGTTAGTAAATCTGCATATTAGTTTAAGCAAAGTTTATTTTTAATTGATTTTAATACATATGGACGGTGTGATATGTATGGTCTATTGTGTCCCTATCAACGCCGTATCACTGTTAATGTGAGGTCCTGTTGTGCTTGTAACATATGTATGCTTATAATTTCATGTTGCGTATTTTTGTGAATACATTTCCTCTGAAGACACCTACTATTTTCAATATCCATATCTGTGCTCTGATCCGGACTTGATCTTCTTTTCTTTCTTTGTTGTGGAGTTAAGTCCGATTCATGTGGTCTCTTGTTGCAAGTGGCACCAGGCTGTTAAAATAATAAAAATGACAATAAAGAAGAATAAAGACACGATGGTAATGAGACCAGTCATGTTATATATATTGATAGCCTTATCAGTCCCGCAAGGGGAAATTTGGATTTCTCTGCATTTTTAACCCAACCTATTGGATAGGAGCAGTGAGCTGCCGACATATAGGGCTCGGGGAGCAGTTAGGCATTAAGTGTCTTGCTCAAGGACATCTCGACATGCTATATGCAGGACCGAGGATCGATCCTGTTACCTTCTGACTGCCAGGCGACCGTTCTACCCACTGAGCTATGCCGCCCCCAGAAGGTTGCAGGTTCGATCCCAGTACTGCAGAAAGCGTGTCAACGTATCCTTGAAGATGATGACCTAATTCAACTACTTTGACCTTGTCAACTATCTGGATTATCGAGCTTGAAAAGAAGTCATTTGTTTCTTATTCCAGTTGCAATGTTCAATCAAGGTTTATTTGATTTCAAGAGACAGTCAAATAATAAATATACATATCCCAGCAATTACGGTGAAAACATGAATCAGTTAAATGTAACCTGTAAAATGAAAAAGAAGAAACTGTAAAGCACATTTCATATAGACTAACAAATGTGCTGAACAGGAACGAAAACATTGATAAAGGCAAATGACGGATTAGAGATACAAAAACCTCTCAAATTTAATGCAAGAAACATATATGCCAAATGGAGTGCAAAAGGAGGAGTATGAGACTACTTTTGAAAAAGTATACTATTTCAAATGACCCCAGATCCACTGCAAGACAGTCTCAAAATCTGTGAACATATGAACAAAAAGCTTCACTGTAAGATTTTGTCTTAGAGGTTGGTATGGTTAAAAGCAGGAATTGAGATCGGAAGGCTCTTTTAAGAACATATTACGGATGTAGATTATTTTTAAAAACAAGTCTAGGGTAAGTCTATGGATGGATTTACAAACAAATAGAAAAAATTCCAAAATTAGTATAAGGACTTAAAATTACTGTGTACACTTTCCTGTTTAAATTTTTTTTACATATTAGATTGAATGGCTATGATTAAAGAAACCAAAATGTACCATTGCTATATTATATTTATAAATGTCTGCTTTGGCAATATATAAATATGTTACGTCATGTCGATAAAGCCATTTTTGAATTGGAATTTAATTTATTTTGACAGCACATTTTGATTTGATTAAAATCTTTAGTGATTATTTAGCCAATAATATCGGATATGAAAATAATGTAAGCCTAATCAATAGTTTCATCTCAAACTCAATAGTTTAAGCGTTAAACATCTAATGATAACAGTTTACAATTTTCTGCCCTAAATTTAAAGAGTAAGATTGTTCATGCCCAATGAATTTATGTCTGTGGTTTCAAAAAGTAGAATCAAAAATTGGTGAGGAACAGAAGATTTTCATATTTGGTATATTCATGCATTATTTCAACCTTGGTAATGAAAAGATGTTTTCATCTTGAGTGAGCAATGTTCAATAGAGCTGTTCTTTCATATAATAAATTGTTGGATGAGGCATGTTCTGTTCTTAGTGGACGGAGAAGCCCCACCATTTTGAGTGAGAAACTTGACACTGGTATTTACCTCAGGGAAACTGTTGGAGAGGTACACAGCAAAGTTCTGTTTCATGTGGCTGTACTGCATTGGAATGGAGCCATATTGCATATATTCCTGGATGTCAGACAAATTGACAAATACACATAGGGTTAATTTAGCTGACAGATGTAGATTCAAGAAAACCAACTTCTTTCAAATATTTATATCAAAGGAAGAAGAGTATAATTTGCTTTAAAAAGTTGACTCTAAACTCACTAGCTTCAAAATCTCATGCCTCAACAAAATAATGGACCTCCTTTGGTCAAATTGCTTTTTGGTGCATTACTACTACTTTCAAGCTCTCAAAGAAAGAAAATCATACACATTAACTTGCCAAATAACATTCCCAAAGAAGCTGTAATAGCACCAATTTTAAATATGATGCAAAAGAGGATGCATTGATGCATGATGCATTATTACAAATTTGGGGTGACATAACTCAGTGGGTAGAGCGGTCGACTGGTGATTGGAAGGTAGCAGGTTCGATTCCCGCACCTTCAGAGAAGTGTGCCGAGGTGTCCTTGAGCAAGATACTGTTCCCTTAACTGCTCTGCCCTGTGATAGACTGGCGACCTATACAGGGTATGTTCCCACCTTTCTTTCACCCAATGATAACTGAGATGGTCCCCTGCGACCCGATTTTGGATAAGTGGTTGACAATGGATGGATCGATTATCACAAATGAATCTGGACATGTTTACCAAAACATTTCATATTCGGCTAAGTGACTTCAGTCTCAACTGACTGCAGGTATCCTCACCCTTAGAAACAATACAGTGGTATAATGACAGAAAACTATTGATTTCAGATGTTAATCTCCATGACCATTAACTAGGGTTAATATAGCCATGTGTACTACTATTCACAGAGGATTGAGGAAATTGTTATAATCACAGAATTGTAAGAGGACATCCAATCCACTCAACCCCCTAACCCCACAATGATCATTCCCTCTTCAAATAGATGGTTATTTTGACTCCTCATTCAAACCATGCCTCCGTGTCAAGGATAAGAACATCCTCATCCTTGAAAGTGCCCAGTGGCCTAGAGATGGTGTTGTACCACTGTTGTTTATAAGGGTGGGGATACCTGCAGTCAGATGAGACTGTTGAGGTCTTAGATGTGTGATGAAATGTTCCTCTCAATGAAAATTGTGTCCCGGTGAACTCATTCAACTTTCTGCGATTTCCTCATTATAAAGCATGTATAAAGACCTTTGATAAATATTTTTTTTGCTGCAAACTTACATCCTTCATTTTGGATGGTACAGGTACATTGAACCCTGGGAAATCTACCAGTTTGGAAATATCGTAAGAGGATTTTTCTTCACCAGTATCCGATCCATCGCCATCATTTGAAACTAGGTAAGAAAAAATAAAATGCAAATTAAACACCAAACAAAGTCAAAATAATTTCATCAAGTCATCTGGACATAGGTTTAAAACAAAACACAAGTACGTTTCAACATTCAACTGAATGTCATCCTCAGCTCTCAGTCCAGTATGTGACCCACCCAGCTCCCTTTTAAATGAACAGAGATGTAAATTAGGGTGCTCACAAAGAATGGGGCAAAACAATGCCAAAATGGATGAAATAATCCAGGTAGTCAACAGAGTCAAAATAGTAACTATTTTGACTTTGTTGACTACCTTGATTATTGAGCCTGAAAAGATGTTTTTCTAAACACAAAACATTTTTCAAGTTTCTTTATGTTTATCAGTATTTATGCCACGGCTCCGATCCAGTGTACTTTGATAAGCATGGAAACATACCCTTTCCATCATAAAGCATTAAGCCAGAGTTCTCCAACTCTGCTTCTTTGAGCCAGCCTGGTGGGTAGCCAAGTTGCCTCATACGGTAGATTAGTGGAGGCAGGGTGTTGGCTCCAACTCCCAGTGCTGTCAGCAGTTCCTCACTGTTCAAACCAAAAATGAAATGAGACATTTGCATTAAGTTTGGTGTACCTACTTTATCAAACAAAATGGTACAAAGATCAAATTAATTAATTAATTAATTAATTAAACTCTTGCCTCATGACCCCCGGCTTGAATTTGGCAAACCGCTCCTCGATTTCATCATCATGGTATCTGTTACTCTGGATACCCTGGTTGTTGTTCTGAGAAAACTCCTTCCGTCTCTCATTGATTTTGGCCATGTCTTTAGGCTAGAGAATTAGTCATGTGTAAATATCCCTTATTTTTAACGATTGTTCATTTAGCTTGAAATCATATCACTCTCACCATTCTTTTATTTTTTTACCTGGGGACAATCTTTCAATTGATGAGTGCTTGATCCACAGTTGAAACACAAAGACTTGGGTCTGAAATGAAAACATTAGAAAAATTTTCATAATCAGAGAACAGCTAGCAAGGTTGAACTATAAATAGGCACTGTAAACGTCAGAACAGAAGAAACCGTGACCATCTTCAAGAGCCGATTAAAAACTCATCTCTTCTGCCTGTACCTTTCCTCCTACCCATCCGGTCCTAGCTCTAACTCCTAGTTTTGCCCTATTACTTTTCTTGATTTACTTGGTTTAGGCACATGAAATCTTGTTAGTTTATTTTAGGTTTATGTTTCTTAGTTGATGTCTTATGATGGCACTAGATTGTTATCTAGCTTCTAGTGTTGCTCCAGTATTCTTTGTACTTTGACCCTATGCACTTGTTGTACGTCGCTCTGGATAAGAGCATCTGCTAAATTCCTGTAATGTAATGTAAGCTCAGGTTCATTCACATTCCAAGTCTCACCTTTTTTCTTTAATCTCTATTTCTTGATCTTCTGTGCCAATCACCTGGCTGAAGACCTGCTGATAGCTTTGCAGCAATTAAGGAAGTTATATCTTTCATAAAGTACCATATTCATTGTACTCCTAGTACTAAGTATATTTTGTATAGTATCCAATTCATAAGATGTTCTATTAATGTGACCAAATCATTGCAATACATTTTATAACAACAAATTATAGAAAGACATTCTTTTCCAAGTCAATTTACCCAAACCCAATGATTAGATCGACTACCGTGATTGAATGGAGAAAAGGCCCCTTTAGAGAAACCATCAGTGTAACAATCTTAAAGATACGTTGGAACCTCCCATCCCTCAGTCATCTGGGGGTTACTATTCAGCAGAGGCTGTCCGAGTTTATCAACACAGAAAGAACCAAAATATAAGACACTCCCAATCACCTGTAAGAGAAATAAATAATTTAACTGAACTGTTCAGAGGAAAGGACACAAAACAATACATTTCTTATATTGTATAAGTAAAGTAATACATGGGTATGATGTTAACCAAAGGCACTCAGTACATAAAAATCATTGGAACATTATAGTTTTCCGGTAAAAACGTGTAAAATCTACAGAAACTTACAGTGAATGCCTTTGTAACGTCCTTGATGCCAGAAGAACAAGCTGCCTTCCCATCATCCTCCATGATAAAAGCAGAATTCTTAATAGAATGAACATGTGTTAGGCATGTCAGAACCTTTGATGTGTTCAGTACTGAATACATTACAAAACGGATGAATACCTGAGGTTTCATTTGAATGGAGGAGTTGTTCTTAAGATTTCCTTGTCTCCTGTACTTCTGTATCACATTACAGATACAGTCTTCAAGTTCTTGACGACACTGCCTAGTTGGGAAACATTCCAGGCAGAAAGTCATATACATGCTCAATAATCTAGGAAAGGAAATCACAAAAAATGCTGAATCAGTCAAACTGGATAAAAAGTTTATTCAGAAACGTTTCATGGCTCAAACGGGTAACATCTTCAGTCCGAGCGGACTGTAAGAATCCCCACCCTTATAAACAATACAGTATAGTGTGGTGTTTATAAGGGTGGGGAAATGTTTCTGAATGAACTTTTGATCCAGCTGAACTGATTCACCTATTTGTGACCCAGGCAGAAAGGCTTGCCAAATCAAGAAATGTACCAGAAACATATTTGGAGATATGTGAAGGATTAAAACATCTTAATGGGGAGAAAGAATGACCTACTTTGATATACCGTTGTTCGTGTAAAGGACCTGGAGAATAGGCCCATCGACATCGAGATCTTCTATTTTGATGCAACTGAATAAAGTAGGTAGAAAATTACCATTTGTGTTTATCTTTACCTCGCATAGTAGAGTTGTTTTATTGCTGGGTACGGCGCCGATTGATTTACCTCGGTCTTGTCAAGACGCTCAGCTTCAATTTCATTTGTTGATGTGAGATAATTAAAGAAACATGACAGAAAACTTAACATAATAAATGACAAGGGAAATTATATCGTG
>OMLC01104647.1:1148-15043 GCA_900302585.1 Regalecus glesne
TTTGCAGACTTGATCCTAGCACCTACAGAGAAGCGTGTTGAAGTTTCCTTGAACAAGACACTGTTCCCCTTACTGCTCTGACCTTTGATGGCCTGGTGACCTGTCCAGAGGGTTTCCCTGCCTTTCACCCAATGAGCACTTGAGTAGGCTCCTGCATGACTCAGGGACCCAATTTCAAATAAGCGGTTGATGATCGATGGATGGATGGATGGATGGATGGAGCGAGCAACTTGATGTATAAAAGAGTGTTTAATGAACTAGTAAATCATGAGCCTTTGTGCTGTCTTCTGTATTTCCTATGCTAACAATGCAAGAACAACTTTAATCAGGCCTCAGAAACAAGGCTACAGCACAGAATGTGACTGTTCTTTTATCTGCAGTCTGTTTCAGCGTTATGTCACAATCAAACTGGTACATGTTTAAAGTCCTCGTAGCTTCACATACATGAACAAGCGGTATTGCTGCTAAACACCAGCAACGCATGCATTTCTTGTCCATCTTGCATCTGCTTCAACCTGAAAACTAAGGAGGGAGACATTCATATAATAACAAAGAAATCTGGATCTGGGTTCAAGTTGAGCTGATTCTAAACAGACACACACACACACACACACACACACACACACACACACGTCTGTTTGACTATCTGGGTTCTATGGGCATGTTGTTCCATCTTCAACATGTCCTATTGATTATGATCACCATGGACACCAACCAGTCTACGTCCAGTTCTGTGGTTGCTGTTCAGTCTAGAAAAATAGCTCCCACATGAAACTGCTCACAACAAGAACTGAGGATTATCTTGAGTAACTGAGTCATACTATCTTGACAGACACCCTGGTGTTGAGTTTTCACATATTTATCTATCTATTTATCTGGCACTTTGAGCAACACAAGCCGAGTGTCACCCATCTTCAATCGTGTTGGAGAGTCGACACCAAAACGAATCCAGATTTAAGATGAATAACTACTACAGGTGAGAGGGGAAAAACATGCACTGTCCCTTTAAAGCCCCAAGCATCGAAATTAAGCAACAGTCCGAAATAATGGGAAAAAATCAAATCAGGACTCTCGCTTGTTTGTTTTAACCAACTATGAGTACTAAATGAATGGACGAGTCCACTGAGTTGTCAGTCAGAGAAACGTTTACGGTTAAATGATGTCCAACCTCAGTGGATGTTCATCTTGATATTGCAGCCTGAGCACTATTTCTATTTGCGCTGTGTGGTAAGCCACACCCATCTGTTGCTTGGCCAGGGTAAATGAAACCAGGAAAAGTACACATCGAGATGACTCAGTGACACAAGTGTCTGCCACCACAGTGTACACATCAGCTCGTAAAAGGACGGTGGAAAAGGCCAAACAGAGAGCCATCTGCCTTCACTCCGTGCACTCACTGAGTTTCACATCAGCGAATACAGAAACGTGTGTCTGAACAAGCGACGGACCAACTCACATTCAAGATGGAGCCCTTACCGGTGTCAACATGACGATATCATTATCAGCTAACCCGTGAGCTGGTGGTCTTGTGTCTGCCGGTTATTTCTCCACTGTGGTTTTAAACTGTAGATGCTTTGCTGCGGGCAAATACAAAGCAAGTCTTTACAGTCCTGTTTTGTAGTAGCATAAGTATTTTCCCCTTGGGAAATTTTGTTTTGTTGCCTGCCTGCTAGCATCCATGAGCCATGATTACATGAAGGGACCCTCACTGTCGGCTCTGGGTCTCGCTTTTGTCTTTTCATAAGGTCTGATTAGATCAATACCCATCATTTGATGCTCAATTATTCAGCTGAGCTTTTGATGCAGAGACTAACAGTGTGACGGATAAGCTCAGTTGTTTTTTTTTTAATCTGAATTTGACAGAGCTCCAGAGGTAGGTCGGTCATTTAGTAATTGGAAGATTGGTGGTTTGATCCCTGGTCCATACAAAAAGCATGTCAACGTATTCTTGAGCAAGACGCTGAACCCCTAACGGCTTGACCCTGCAATGGAACGGGGACCTATTCCGGGTGTTTCGTCACCTTTCACCCAATGAGCGCTGAAATAGATCCAGCATGACTCTGTGACCTGATTTTGCATAAACGGTTTAATGATGGACGGAATCTGAATTACCTCTTTTTTCTAACAAACAGCCTAGCCATTCAATCAGGATTTGGTTCTAAACAACCAGAACTTAAAAAAGAAAAAAACACAGGTGGAAATATGACTGGCAGGGATTAATTTTCAAGCAAGTGTTAAGATGTGATGAGTTAATAACGAAGTGGTGGTAGGATTGATTTAAAGTATGGTAGGTAGAGACTATGCCTGTTGAAAAAACCCACAATAATTGTAGAAGAGGGATGGTTGTATTTCATGTCACTGAATAGGTTTCTAGAAAGTTTACAATCAATCTAAAGGACAGAATTGCTATTTCAGAGCTGGGAAACCTGAGCTTGGAGAGCAGTGATGACGTCCAATGGTAACATGGCGTCTGCCCCTCGCAGTCTGTCACCAGTACAAGCACTGATTATTCATACTTCTTCCTTCCACACACACACACACACACACACACACACACACACACACACACACACACACACACACACAGATAAGCATAGTCTATGTCTACATACTCTAGGGATGCATGTACAGAAACATATGCCTTAATATATTTTTGGGACTCCTCTTCCCATTCATTTTCTCTTATGCATTTCATCTTTTCCTCCTCTTTTACTCCTATTCCTCCTATAACATTCCTCCCCAACAGGTTTTGGTTAAAATGTATAGAGGTAAATTGATCTTCAGCTTTACAACTGCAATTCTGTTAGTTTTTTTTCCACTATTTATCTTTATATTGTTGACTTTAATACATCCTGCTGTCGAGAAAACCCAGTTTTTGTTAATCCTCCTGAATCTATTGACCTTAAACAGCTCCACCTTCAACGTGCTGTGTTTTAACTGCTTGAATATACATAACTGTGAAATATTTCAGTGAATAGGTGACACATTTGGTCAATTGTCTACAGCTTATAAGCTGTTGTCATCATTTCTTTCAAATCATTCCATTGTCTGTGAGGTGATAGATGTTAGTTATTAACAAGTGTTTCTATGTCTGAACAATTCCTCTGCATTAATGCACCTGAGAGATTTGGGGATTTTAAACCCCCCCATCTTTACTCTCACCCATCTTCTGTTGCCTCTTATTTGTTCTAATGTGCTTATGGTATTAGATCTGTTAGACGGAGGAGCATAAGTTAAACTGGCTAAGTTCTGAACAACGCTTGTTTCATCTCGTCACCTGTGATCTCTAAAGTGGGTTCTGTAGGAAAACAGTGTTTTGGAGTGTTTTCAGCCACAGAACGGTCATGGGCCATTCAGTTATCTACGTTGTCTTGATTTGTTTGTCTTATTTTAAGTGAACACTGATTTTGCTGGTGCTTGAACCTCAGTTGCTGGACCCTTGTCAAAATGTGACAGTTCTCTGTTGCCATTCTTACAGGTTGTCCACAGGGATACTTTGGGAGCCATTGTCGAAGAAAATGTTACTGTCCCAACAACGGACGCTGTCATCGTCTGTTTGGAGCTTGTCTGTGCTCTCCGGGACTGTACGGCCGTTTCTGCCATTTGTGTGAGTACAAAGTAGAAATACAAATCATGGCCCCATGTGTCATATTTGCAATGTTGTTGATAATAATTTAAAAAAATGTGAAGTAAAGGATTAGGATTGTAAAGCTGATGCTCAAAATGACAATGGTGGTGATGATGATAATATACTAACAGTGATATTTGGACTCTCCAAGGTTCAGGAGATTAATGCTGTATATTTGAACAAATGCTCAATGCATGTTTATTGATATTTCTGTTCATAGCTTTATAAGAGTGTCTCAAAACATTTTTATTTAAACATTTAAATGCATCTTATGCAGACACACTGAATGTTAAACGTCATTCACATTTTCATTCGTAAATACTAAACCAGACATGTAGCATCTATTGTAACTATTATAAACTTAAATTTTATCAGTAAAGGACAACAATGAGAGAGGTCCAGGTTTGTTGGTCACGATTAGTCCCAACGTTGTGGGGGCCGGATGCCCTTCCTCACTTTGCAAAGCGTGGGCTGTACCACTGAGCTACCATAGCCCACAATCATTTCTCTAAATAGGAATTTGAGAAATTCTCATAGTAATCACTGTGGGAATGATGAAGAGTGCAGAAGATGAAAGTTGAGCAAAATATTCACATCTTAACAAATTAGTAATAGTCAAAAGGCCCTCTTGGTTATATTAATGACACTTTATATCAATCACATGCTTGACACCTTCGCAGTTACACTAACACTTGTTCTGTTTGTTGTGTATTATTAAACTCTTGTGTATTATGTGCTCATTCTGACTTTTTTCAAATATTATCACAGTGTTTTTATTTATACAGAAGTAATATTACAAATTAGGCTGTAAATAATTTATTAAAAACCTTGAACATAATTAGTATGTTACGGTAAAGTTATTGAGTGGAGACACTTTCCATTTTTTTATTCTTCATCGTCATCTTCACACAGCTGCTTGGAAGGTGGCACAAGGTGAGAGGGCAGCTCTCGGGGTAGCCAGTAGCCCTCCAGTTTTCCTTCAATCAGGTATATGGCCAACGCAAACTCCTCATTGTCCAGCATGCCATCACAGTCCACGTCAGACAACCTCCAGATGTGGGAAAGCACAGAGTTGGGTAAATTGGTGCTCACCATCCACTCTTTCACCTTGGAGCCATTCAGTTTTCCTTCACTTGGACAGAGGCTATAAAAAATCTCATCATATTTTGGCTTGTACTTCTCCACCACCCACCCATCCTCATGTTTCTCATCTCCCTCATCTGTTTTGGAGACCTCCTTGAAAGGATCTTGCTTGTAACATGCTGGCTTGAAAGTTCTCAGAAAGTCTCCATCCAGCATCCCGGTAAGAGATTTTTCCCTCAAGTCTTCTTGTTGAAGCAAGGGCATCAGCTTTGCTATGTCGGTGCTCAGCAGTTTGTCTAAGGAAGCCATGAGGCTTTGCTTGAGCTTCTTGAATTTAGTGAAATCTTGACCCAGAAGGCGCTCCTGAAAATGGAGGTGAAGATCAAAATATACCACTAAGAATTAAGCAGATTGGCCTAACAATTATAATAGTTTTTAAAGGTGGGCTGTTATGGAAGGAAGCATTTATCTAGTCTTGGGATGGATTTTGCTGTCAGTGAGGAATAACATTGTCATACTTTCAACGGCTGTTAAATAACATCTCTGTTTCACACCAGCTGTTTTATGTGACCAAATAGCACCATTTTAACAAGCCATTCAGAATTCCCCCTCAGAAAAAAATTCCAGTGGGAATTTAAAAAAAAGTTAAGCCATATTTACACGAAGCAGCCCATGGTTAGAGCAAAGTAGCTTCTGGCTGACCAGCGATTGTTTCTCTCAAGGGAGGGGATAGGGCCAGTAGTCCTGCCAGCCAATCAGAATAGTGGCTCACTGGAAACCGAATAACCTTTAGTAATACTAAACAACATTTGGTAGGAAAAAAAAGTCACGTATGAGTCTTATAGGCATAAATTAGTTTTGACCATTTGTCTAGAAAATAGGAAATTACCCCCACTTACAGATCATTGATCTTTTCATATTAGTGTTGATTATTGTCTGGTTATTTGAGCATAAAACTTCTTCAAATATTAAGTGAATGCACGGAATAAAAGTTAGGGGCCAACCTGCATCTTGGCACACTCAGGGAAGTCACCAGCTGGGACGCGATGCTGCTGCTGGATCTTGGTGAAGATCACAGGAAGCTGATAGATCAAGTTGTGCTTCTTTGTTTCTTTGCAAAATATGGTTGGCATCTCCTGCTTCAGGTAGCTGAGGATATGGGCATGAGCCTAGTGAGAGAACAGAGGCAGTTAGGATGAAAGAAATTTAAACAGGAATAGCATTATTATGCTTGCCAGTAGCAACATTCTAACTTCATATGATGGTTTTTACTAACGGTATGGGGCAGTTTTTTACAGACAATATCCATCCATCATCGACCACTCATCTGTAGCAGTAGTCAGGGAGTCATGCTGGAGCCTATCCCAGCACTCATTGAGCAAAAGGCAGGAAAGCTTCCTGGATAGATCGCTATTCCATCACAGGGCTTGTCAGGTTAGGGGGTCCCGTGTCCTGCTCAAGGACATTTCGACATGCTCTCTGAAGGAAACAAACCACCGATCTTCTGATTACTAGACAGCCACCTTAACTCCTGAGCAATGCGACCTGTTATCATTGACTGTGTATATGATCATGAAATGAAACTGATGTAAACTTGACATGTGACAATTTAATCCGGTTTGAGATAGTGCTTGGGTACTATGGAAAATATCATCATAATCATAGGGACTTAATCATGATATTGCTCTATACCAAGGTGTCAATTTGTGGGGTCACAGTAGCTCAGGGATTAGCGTGCTCGCCTCAGGAACGAGTGAGCCAGAGGCAGCGGGGTTGAATCCATCGCAGGATGAGAGGAAGGGCATCCGGCCTTAATCCTCCAAGCTTTGTCTAAGTCCGTGTCCACTCCAACAACATGGGGACAAATCCTGACATGCAGAATGGGCCTCTCATCAAGGTATCAATTTAAATATGCAAAATTACTATGTTCATGAAGCCAACTGCAGTTTATCAGTCAACCGTTTGTTAATGTAATTAATAGCATCAAACCAAAATTAGCTTTTAGATACTCCATTAAATATTTCAGACCTCATTTGGTGGTAAATTCTAGGTAATAGATTCTTGTTGACATGGTATCTGAATTCATACCAGCACAACAGCATCAAAAGACACTAATCTAAAGCATTGAATTCAAACCTCATTTAGATCCTCTCTCACCCTGACTGAGCGTGCCCTCTTGACCAGGTCATTCAGCTTCCGTATGGCGGTGTTGCGGGGCAGGCTTCTTATATCAGACAACAGATCCTCTTCCTCCAGCTCTATCAGCTGATAGTGGTCACACATCCGCCGTGGTTCCGACCAGAAGGAGCCAGTGTAGACCCTCAGGATCTCAGGAGTCTGAAACACTTTCCCCAGCGACCACATGAGAGCACCATATACTCTCATGAGCTGCTGGGAGTCCACGCTGTCGGCCTTGTTCAGGACAACTCGCAGCTTGCCCTCGTAGCCGTGCAGGGCTCCGAAGGCTCGAGTGAGCTCATCAGAAAACTCAAGCTTATGTGCATCAAACAGGAGGATGATCCGATCCACACGCTCCGCAAACCAGCGGAGCACTGCCGGGAAGTCATATCCTGGTGATGTGGGATCAGAAACACAGGGTTTTCATTATCTCCATATGTCATGCTGTAAAACTTAGAGTATGTATACATCCCATTGGCCCTCATCACTTTTCAAGCCACTTTTGGTTGCACCCATCGATTAATGCGTCCACAAATGTAAAGCAAACCCTACCCTCTTGACTTATGTCTCACATCCAACCCGCTGTCAAGTTATTTTATGGAATCGTTTTCTGGCTTTGGGAGTATGATTTATGTTGGTCTGGAATGATTTTTATCTCTCCATACGCCCATGTGAAAAACAGTTTAATTGTAACTCACGTTGACTCTTTCTTTCTTAACAGCAGTTAAAATGCATGCTGCATTTGTTTTGTTCTTTAAAACTCAAATCGGTACCGTTAACATTCTAAACAATGAGAAGAACACTGGACCTTTATTTTTTTTATTTTTCTCATCTCACCTCGACTCAGTTTTCTCTTAGCTGCAGTTAAAATGCCCGGTGTGTCGATGATGCTGATATTTTCTAATATCGGATTCGGCAGTTGAGCACACTGAAACCTGTTGGGAGAGAAGATGCATACATCAATATGGCATGAATAACACAGGAATATGCGAACTTTACGCAGCATGGACGGCAAAGCTGCCTGACTTTTATCAGGATCGACCAAGGGCTTTTGGATTGTGAGACAGAAGAAGCTTGATGATATTTATCTGGAAGAAAAATGTTGAAAGTCATCTTCATGCAAGTTCAATAATCCAGGAAAAGAAGTCAAAAAAAAGTTGAATCAGTGTTAACACTGTACCCAGATGAACTGATTCAACTTTTTATGTTATGTTGCAACTCAGTTTGAAAAATCAAATATAAAAATGGGAAGTTGAATGCAGAAAATGAAATCAATTTGATATTCTGATGTATTCCATTTATCCTCTCTCTCTCTCTCTCTCTCTCGCTCTCTCTCACACACACACACATACACGCATGTCATGAAACCTGTTAAGAAAGGCATTTCCAAAGGTATTGAGGTTGCGGAAGGGCTTCCTTGGATCCACTGAAAGAGCATTCCCTGGAATAATTCCTTCTACTTCTCCATGCATAATTGCAGTAAAACAGTCTGTGGTTGGCTCTGGTCCAACTCTGCAACCAGGAAAATCTTGTTCTATGAGATACCTGAAGACAGGGACACACATGCACAAGGACACGTGCACTTATACACAGGTATAGACATACGTACACATCCATCACCCCTCAGCACCAACAAAAGCATAAAGCACCCTTTGAATGAGGCTGCATGTGTATGCACAGATGGCCTCAGCCATTAGAATGATCCAAATAACACCCCAAAACTGTCAGTATAAAAGGGATTGTATAAACTGATGGTACTAACCTGATGAAAGTTGTCTTCCCTGTTGAGTACTGGCCCATCACCATTATCATGGGTTTGTTATCAAAGTCTGCATCTTCATAGCCAGGCGTGTGGAACTGATGAAAGGAATGATATCTCTCAATCGGCAACAGTCTCTTATAATAAAGGTTCCTCAGCCCTTCTGTCACCCTATTGACATCTGCAAGTGTTCTAGGGTTGCTCCTGAGGCGACGGATGGACATTGTGACAAGATTTAATTGTTTTTTTTTTAATGCTTAAGGCAAGTTCTCCAGTCACTGTAGAAGGTGCTCCACTGCTTTAATAAGACAGAGTTAAGTTTGCATTATAAGACAATATGAGACAATCTCACAGCTGTCTGTTATGTCCTATTGCTGCACATTCAGAGGGTGGAGAGGGTGTAACCAGAGACTGCAGCTGCACCCAACAAAAACCAATCTCAAGCGGGACAGGGTGGAGTTCCAATTGTGTAATACTTTGATGCTTGAGGACGAACAATCCATTTTTTTTTGATGCTATTTTATTGCCTTTAAACTGCAGTGCCTTTTTCAGAAAAGCTTTGTTATTTCTAAAGAGGTTTACGTGACACTTTTTATTCTTTCAAATCTTTCGATGTACACAAATGAGACAAACTCATCCTAAATCTGTGATATGACTAACTGAAATCATCATGACGGTCCGTAGTATCTACATCACCATTGGCAGCGGCAGCATCACTTTCCTCCGCTTAGATGCTCCTCCAGTCGTAAATATTGCCCAAACACCGAGGGGTCAAAGTGTCATGTAACTCATGCTGTATTTCTGTTCTGACTGGGTTTGTTGCTTCTCACTTCCCACAGCGTGTCCCAGGTGGACCCACGGTGCTGGCTGTTCCAAGGAATGTGACTGTGTTCAAGATCTTTCCACTGGCTGTGATCCTAAAACAGGGACCTGTTTTTGTAAGCCTGGATATCACGGCGCACGCTGTGAGAGAGGTAAGCAGCTCTCGGGGTTAACTGTACACTCCGTTAGTTTTAATCTATTCATTTGTTTACTGAGGATGTTTATGACTTGTCAAACAATGTTCATAAAGTTATCGGGATGCTATTCCCGATGCTTGACCCACCCCCCTCAAAGGTCACCCTTTGACCTAACATGACCTTTGAATACTTAGGTGATGCTTCTGTATTGCATAGTCTCCTTTTAACCTGTAAATGAAATCAGATTAATATGAGATTGGACTGTTTTTGTTTCGAACTGCTCAGAAACTTCCAACAGAGCGCCCAGGAGGCTTCCAACTCGCTGAAATCCACTGCCCATGCTCAAAAACACCTCACACATGGTAGTCGTATAGTCTCTGAGAGTTCTGTCTAAATTTGTACTTATGGACTCGTAGCTTGCAAAGCTCTAAATCAGAAAAGAGCAGTCTATTTTTCACCAGCAATAAGAGACTGGTTCTTTGGACATCATCGCAGGAATTTTGATTCCTTTTTCCAAATTGTCGGCATTGCGATGGATTGTTTTACAATGAAGGCACATGCATGCACACGGTTAATCACCTTGGCATCATTACATGTTGGGTTTTGGCTTTTTCTTTTCCAACACAGCAGTCCAACAGTGCATCCATCACTCACCATTGATGGTTCGGATTTTCTTACTTTTGTGAATTTGGTCAAATAATCAATCTTTCAGTAAACTCTAAAAATCCGCCCAAGTGTGTATTTGTTTGACACCGATGCAAAGATTTGTTGTGGGATATTTTGTTCGGTGGAACGGCTCACAAACCTATTTTTCCCCCTTGTTGATTCCTCTGTCTTAGTAGATGTTGGGGATAGAGTGCTAGTTGTCTGTGATTTGTAGGTGTGTCTTGGTTCCTGTGTGTATTCCGGTGGATATGTAGGTAAGTGTAGATTTACCCCGGTACTGGTACATACAGTAAATGGTTGGTTGTTTAAGTGACTTGCTATTCTTATTCTAGTGTGGCTCCTAACTCAGCTAAAGCATTTGATCTGGGAACATGTCTTGTGGTCTCTAGCATGACCTTATGTATTGAGTGAATAGACCATACAAATTACTGCTTTAAGACAAGGGTGGAGTTCAGTCATTTAGTTTTATGTACTAATTGCTCTGTGGTTGCGCTGGTTGGACTGAACTCGGGCTCCCTGGATTACAGCCAGCTATATCAGCACCGCCAGTCCAGCAGTTTAGATCAAGCTCAGTGTTGTTGCAGTATAGCTACAGCTGATCACACATTATGATGAGTAGTTGTCAATAGCAATTTAATGAGTAATAAAGTAACTTACATAATAACTTACAAATTAATAGGGAACATTAGCAATTATTCAACAGATTTAAGATGGTTATCATTATGTTAAGCTGCCGGCTGAAGTTTACAAGTGCCCTATTCCTTGTTTGTCACTTTTTACAGCTAGTAATTATAAAGCTTTGCCTAGTAATTGTGTCATTACGCTTGTTGTGGAGGAGATTTTGCATGCACACCTGTTCAGTGGAAAGAGGGACAAGTCGGAAAGATCTGCAAACACTACGCCATTGGTGTGAGTGGCAAAGGTTTGACAGTAAATGTAAAAGACATTTTGATAGCAAATAAACTGGACGAAACCACTATCTGCTTGAGCCCTGAGATGGAATGATGAGTTCATTCATTTGTAAGGGGCAAAGTCCCAAAATCAGCTGGGGGTGAAATACTTATTTTCCCCACTGTAAATGCCTCACATGTGTGCCTCACATTCGTGACGCATGGGGGAATTGAGGCTGGATGCCCTTTCCTGAAGCCCCGCAGTGGGATCGAACCCACAATGCCTGACTTGGAGGCACGTGCTCTATCACTGAGCTACCATGGTCCCAATATTTTTTTCTCTCCGTTTTTTCCATCTGTATTTAATTTGAAATTAAAAATTAAAAATCAAGAAAGACTTGAGCCCTCGAACTTTTCCCAACCATGATTATTAGATGAGATGTATTCTTACAAATATTTATTTAGACATATCAACAACACAGATGATAAGCTTCATCACACATTTCATATATATGGTATAATCCCATTATAATTCTGTTATCCTCTCTCACTGTTATATTTTAAAGATGGTGTTTTATGCTGTATACACAGCATCCATTGCACGCCTTTCCATCTGGGGAAAGAGATCACCCACCCCCCATTGCTCTCCCTGAAGTTTCTTCCTATTTTTCCGAGTCAAAGTATTTTTTCTAAGGCAGAAGTTCCTTATCCCATGTGGGGCCATGGTAGCTCACTGGTTAGCAGGCTCACTTCGGGAACTAACAACCTAGAGGCGGTGGGTTTGAATCCACTGCGGAGCATCAGGAAAGGCATCTGGCCTTAATCTCCAAACCTCCATCTAAACCCATGTCCATCCCCACAACGTGGGGACTAATCATGGCACATATAATGGGCCTCTATCTCGTTCCTACTCCAATATGAAGGTCTAAGAACAGGACGCTGTGTTGTTATAAAGCTCATTTAAACAAATTTGTAGTTTGTGATATGGGCTATACAAATAATATTGACTTGCTGATGCATTGTTTTGCCCCCCCCTTGATAGGACAGATGTCCTATGTGCTCTACTTATCCTCTGTTCTCTCATTTGCTCTGATACGGATGTTGCAGTGGTGTGAGGTGGAGTGTCAGGGTGGTGATATGTAGAGCTTAGTGGTATAAGTGTTTGGTGGGGATCTTACTTTTTTTGTGCTGAGATTTAAAAACAAATGATTAGTTCGTGATTTTGTTTTCCTATCCATGCTGAGTCATGTTTTTGGTTTTCAGAGTGTGTGTTACATCTCTGCTGTTAAATGTGTGTGAAGGAGGGTGATAGTTCCATCTTACGAATGGTGTAGCATTAAAAAAAGATAATCCGGAGGTTGGACAGCAAATTGACAGTTTTGTCAGTTTATAAGAGACGTCTGGGTTGGGTGGTCCTAGGGTGTTAAAGTTGGCCTGGAAGCCCCCCCCCGTATCCGTTTGGTCTTTTCACTTACAACCACAGGGCACCCTCGTATCACTCATGCACTCCACATACAGTTCATGTTTCTGATTTCCATGCTTCTTATTATTTTTGCATTCTTTTGTTCTATTGGTTCAAAATAAATCTTTCAATTAGCTCTTAAATTGTGTGTGGGCTCCCCCTTTTGTCCTCCTAGCAGTCATGACACAATGGGAAGGCTTCCTTCTTGATGACATGACAGATTATTCTTGGTTATCTGGATTCTAGTTTTTTTTTTTTTTTTTAGATATTCAGCATCCATCACTGGAATGGAAAATGTGATGGCTGCCTTAAATCTTTCTCTCACTGTAAGACCATAAAGGCTGACTCCCTATCTTTCGTTTGCTGCCATAATTTGGTCTAGATGACAGTTTAATGCATTCCGGAAAACTATTTAAAGATATAATTCACGTCCATACTCACTATCTCTATCTGAACAGAGAGCCGTTTTGTGTTACTTAACAGAACCACAATCGTCCCAAGGGAAAAAAGTCACATTACATTGATTCCATGTTGGTAACAAACTGCACGTTTCCTCAAACTTCTGTCAGGTGAGCAGGAGATAGACCAGAGCAGAGTGTGACTGGTGTTCATCAGCTGGAAGCAGGCACCGAAAGATGTTTTACTAGAGCCATAAGTGGTGAATGGTGTGCATCATTTGGCACGCTACTACTTACAAATAACCTCTCCAACATCAAGTTTCTTCTCAAGGACAACATAGCGTAACAGATGGAAAATCCACGCCTGTCATTTGTTTTCTGCTCCTGCAGCTGCTAGCCAATTCATTTCTATTATTCAAGGTTGATGTTTAAATCTTTGTAAATATGCAGTATTTAGAATAGTAGCTGTAGATACACAGAGAAACTTCTACTTTCGCTCCTTATTTGTTGAGGACTCTCCCCACCGTCAGTGGTTTCCTCGAAGAGGTTTTTTTAAAAGATATTATTTTCATGAAGTGATCCTCTATAGCTATTCTGTATATCTCATTTATATCCTCAAGAGGCTACTCCTCTTGCATACTTTGCATCTTTCATATCTGACATAACCGCTACCTGACAGCATTTACTCCTGAATGTTATTGTAAACCCACCCATGACGATAAGATACTGTCGACCACTAGTTGAAACTTTAGCAGATTGTGTGACCAAATTTGTCCTTTTAATATTTGATGTTAATGCTTCTGCTTGTGTGTCTCTCTCTCTCTCTCTGTGTGTGTGTGTGTGTGTGTGTGTGTGTGTTCCTGTGTAGAATG
>OMLC01104651.1:5515-19197 GCA_900302585.1 Regalecus glesne
ACCAGATTATCAAGGTGAAGAGATAAATATATATATATATATATATATATATATAATATATATATATATATATATATATATATATATATATATATATATATATATATATATATATATATATATATATATATATATATATATATATATATAAATACACACTCACACATACATATACATACATGTACCTACATTCATACATAGATACATACGCATACCAGTCTGATACATACTTCTTCAGTCTGAAGAAGACTGAAGAAGTCTCCTGGTGTGTGACGAAACGTATCTCAATAAACTTCGGATCCAGTTGAACAGATTCACCTCCATTTGTGATTTTAATCATCTCCATTCACCTCTTATGAGTTTCAAGATAATATGTTCGAAAAAGTTTATATCAGTCCAGTTGAGCTCCAAAGCTAATTGTGGATGAAAAATAAATCAAGTTTTACCAATGAGGAAAGACGAATGAAGCGTTTATCAGGAATATACATGACCAGCAGGTTATCAATTCCCCTCAGTTTAGAAGCTAAGAAAAAGATCATAATGATTTTATTACTAAATATACTACTATAAATAATAATAACAATTAGAATAAGCTTTAGTGTGCAATTTTTAACCAGTTAGAAGTCCACCTGTCATTGTTACAATATTCAGGGTAAGAGGTAAGTTATATTATAAAGTATTAAGTCACATTTCAATGGACATATGAACCGTTAAAACCACATTCAAAACTGGTAGTATCAACTGATGGGAATCAAGAGTACGTTTTCTGGTTGAAGCTTTTTTCTTTGGGAGCTCAAGATTGAAAAACACAGTCTGACAACTACATTAACCATTCTGAAGCCATGGTCTCTGGATATTCAACAGTTTTATTCAGCAGCTGAGCTTACATCTTTCACATTATGGATGTTTTTAAATGAGAACATTCCTGTCGTTTTACATTAAAATACTTGGCACCAATAGGAAAAGAGCAAAAAAATACATATAGAAAAAAGGGGCCCACACATCCATCACAGAGCTGCTCATCTAGTTTGGTAAAAACAACTGAAAAATACAAATGGTTCCAGCATGGCTTCTTTGCAAAAGAGGCAATTTGAACAAAAGAAAAGAAAATCCAACATTATAGAAATATAAAACAACAGTTGATACTCTTGAAAGTAGCTAAAAAATCTGTCGTACAAAACTGAGCGTTGCAGGCTCACACCCACCACAGGGTGTCAAGGGTCTTCATCCTCACTTCTCTATGCTCCATCCAAATACATGCCCCCAGGACGTGGGGACTAATCATGACACGTAAAAATGGACCTCTATCATGGTCTGAAAATTAACCTCCAAAGTGACTAATAGAGCAGATTACCCTGAATACCACTTTCAAACAGTAAGGAAGAGGTCATAAGTTCAAATTTCAGCATTTTAACTTTTCTAGATAAAACCTTCTATTCAAGCTCCACCTCTATGTCAACAGGAAGAAGTGTCCGGACAAACAGGACATCATCTCCATCTTCAGGGTCAGCACCACTGACAAAATCCTCTGGCTCTTCTTTAAATACATTTTGTCCCGACGCCGTAACCTCAAAAGGTAACTCAAACACTTTATTTGGATAGTCCCCTTTAATGCTGAGGTGACGTTTGAATTTCCCCACCATGGCAATCACTTGCGATGCCACAGATAAGGCGAAATCACACCTCTGGTGGTTTTGTAAATTAAGGTCAAAGTTGTGTTCAAGGATCCTGTACAGAGCTTGGATGTAAGTACCACAATTCTCCTTCACGAACTTGTGTATTTCATAAACAACAGCTCTTGTCAGCAGCTGAAGGTCGAGCTTTGCTTTGACTTCTGATCTAGAGTAGATTTCAAGCTGCAGCCCTAGTTCTTTACAGAGGGGGTAGTTGCCACACTCAGTCTTTGGCATTTGTGGCTCTGCGGTGCTTAAAGCAGCCCTGTTACAGTCCATTTCAGATGGACTTTCATCTTTAATGGCTTGGGCACAGACGGAGGCTTCACTCAAATAAGACTCCAGCTGGATGTGTGTGTTAAACCACTTTTCTAAACCATTTAGTTTTGAAAAGCACGGCTTTTTTGTCTTCAGATATTTTTGTTTGGTGTACCACCTCCGAATGTACAGTAGAACATTGGTTTTCCCACCTGGAAGGTTAAGATCAAAGTTATGTTCAAGGATATCAACAATTATCTCCCAACTGTTCCCACACAGCTTCTGGGTGAAGCTAACCGCCTCAATCAGGGCCCCATTGGTCAAACAACTGAAATCAAATTTCTTGTTCTGTGGAAGTTCCTCCATGGACCAAAGGTTGAGACCTATCTTTTTACAGAAGGGGTAGGCGTCCATACCGTCCTGGTGGTCATTTTTTACAGCCAGGGGTGGCTCACAGTCAGCCTGATTTTCCATCAGGACATCCTGAGGAGGGGCAAAGTCACAGGTAACATCAACCATGTTGTAGATCTCAGGCAGTTCAATACTTTCATTCAAGAATTCCATGTTTTGGAGATTATGGTCAGAAAAATATCTTATTTTTGTTGTGATGTACGAGAGGAATGTACGCCGATGCTGCTCATTCTGAATGTTAAGGCGAAAGTTGTTGTTGAGAACCTCAAAAAGGTAACTGTTTTGGGTTCTTCTCATTGCACGTGCAAATTGAGAAACTTCAAAAAGAATACCATTGGTCAGTAGTTTTGGATTAATATTTTGTTTTACCCCAAAGCCAACATTAAAATCCAAAAATATAGTTTTACAGTGGTTGAAGTTCCCAGTTCCTCTGCACCCAGAGAGGATTTTTTTGGAACGAACAGCACGCCTCCTCCACACCCTCAGCTTTTCTATTTCTACTTTTACATCCGCAGAGACCAGAGTTGATGTTGCCTCTAAGGCCTCTCTGGATGAAATGGGGGCATTTGGCTGTCCCAAGGAGCTTTCTGACAAAGACATCGATGGACTGATGGTCATTTCCTCTTCTTCCTCCTTTACAACCCCTAAAAGTGATGGCTGACCTACAGCAGTGGTCTCCAATGCATTGTTTGAGTTCATTTTGTTTTCCTGTCCAATTCCTGAACTTGAGAGCATTTCTTTCTCAGGTTCAACAGGACACAGGTAGGAAAGCTCATTGTTTGGTAGTTCTGAGTGCTCTAGGTTAGGAGGAGAGCTCTGTGAATAAAAAATGTCATCAATGCAACTGAATCTATTTTTGGGTTTAATTCTTCGCTTTTTCATAATAGTTTCTTCTGATACTGTCACTAAGGGCTGGTCATCTACTTCCACCGGCCACCTTTTTTTCCACTTGCTTCCTGATTTCTTTGTCTGAAATATAAAAAGCTCCTGTCGAAAAGCTGCTCTAAGGTGTGGTGGAAAGCCACTGGCTCTCCTTTCTGTGAAGATCTGCACAACTTGTAGCCTGGCATGGCTTCTGTTGAGGTTAAGTTCAAAATTGTGTTCAAGCAGATCAAAAACTATGGAATTGTGGGATCCACACAGCACTTTAGTAAATTTTAATAATTCCAACATCACACCCTTGGTTAACAAGTTCAAGTCTAGTTTCTCTTTGCCTGTGTCGTTTGGTCTAATATATAGATCAAGACCTATTTTTTTGCAAAGTGGGTAAGGCTCCTTTTTTGTCTTTGGTATACAGTCTCTGCTTTCCAGCTGTGTTACTTTGACCTCGCCATTTAAAGCTTTACTTGAGTCAATCTGGAGCTCCTGTGGAGAGGGAAGGCTAGAATCATCATAGCTGGAACTGGGAAAGCATTGTGATTTCTCTGGGATTTCACTCAGACACACGTCGGTCAAAGGTTTTTGTTCCGGAAGCACAAAAATCTGCTTCCTTTTCATGGGTTTCTTCCTCAGCTTCTCCTGAGCTGCCCTGATATAAATTCGTGATGCAAATGAATCACGCTCTTGCTCATTGTATGTGCCAAGGTCAAAGTTGAACTCAAGGATTTCAAACAGGAAATACCTCCCTGCTTTGTTCACAGCTTTAGCAAAGGCAGAAAAGTCAAAAATCACACCATTGGTCAGCAGGCTGAGATCCACCTTTTCCTTCTTTTTGGATACCAAGTTGAAATCCACACCAATTTTAGCCAAGTCTGGGAAAGGAACTTCACCTTTCTGATACCGAAACCCATGTTGAACACGACGTTGCCAGATGTAACCAATGTCAATGCTATTCATGTTGACTCTCAGTAAAAGACTATGACGGAGAGTACTGATCAGTCTTGACAGAAGAAATGGTATTCAAAACTTTTTCACAGTAGCCTGAAATTTTTTCCAACATGAGCAGCATACAAAACAGTGGTATGTCCTCTTCTGGCTTCATGAGCTATGACTCTATTCCCTCAACTGAGTTTCTAACTTATCCAAGTTACCTTTAACATAATGTATCAGGATATCATAGTGCCCAAACAAGGGTGATAATCAATCAATACAATTAACGACAAACTTCTCTGCAAAGCAGTTCCAGTTAGCCTCTCAGGGTTGAGTTGTGAAGATCTTCTCACATTTCTGCAAGGTCCACTACTTTGACAGCTGTCTGTAAATAAAAGGAAAGGACCATGTTAATTAACATTTGTGATTTTTGGGATGAATCATCAGGCCACGACCCATACAAAGATGAGGTAAATTGCTAATACAGATGATCGCATCACGAGGACATCCAATGAAATGGACAATTAAAATCCCCAACAGACAGATCTGAACAGATGAAAAGACATGGCTGTTCACAATCAATGATTCCAGATGATATGGGTATTTACTTTGTTCAAATTAATTTTAAATTAACCAAAGAAAGGGTGGATTTTGTCTACACTCTTTAAGAGTGTTAGTTGAAGTAATGTCCTTATGCCCCCTCAATAATCCAGGTTAGGAAATCACAGAAAGGTAAATGATTTCGTCCGGACATTTTAATTGATAGAAACCTTTAATCACTCATCTAAGTGACATCATCAGCTCAGCAGGTAGAGTTCACACCTGGGAGTCAGGTACTCCGAGTTCGTAGCCTGCCGCATAGCTTGGTAATTGTGACACAATGGCATAACAACCGAAAACTACAATTAATTAATATGCAAATTGATACGACTATTAACTAGTGTTAAAAGTGTAGACTATATTGCTGTTTCTGCCGGGGTACCTGACCTTTGGATAGAACAGTTTCAGATGAAACCTACTTTGAGGTATGAAAGCAACTTGGATGTGGTGTAAAAATACATTTAAAAAAAGCTACATCAGTAACTGGTCTAACCCAAGGATCAGGTCCCATGCATAAACAGCCATTTAGTGTACACTGTTAAAAGGGCTGTGAGGATTGATTTGATTTGTACATCGGGGAAACCAAACAATGCAGACAAGAGGACAGTACAACACAAGACAAAACTAATGCATCGTGTCAGGACTCCACAGTCTACACCTATCTACAGGCCATTGGCCACTATTTCAATAACAAAGACTTGCACACTTTTGCTAGGGAGGAACGTTGGTTTGAATGGGGAATCAAAGAGATCATCACAGCCAGCCCTGAACAGGGAGGGACAAGAGTGTATCAGTGGCCATTTTCAACACGGTGATTACAATTATATTCCCAATCCTAGTATATTGAATAGTATATATTGCTATTGTAACTTGAATCAATGGTGACAGCAATTTGAATACAAAACCAATAGTTGTTCTCAGACACCTATGCTGCTGTATTATTTATAAGGGTGGGATGCCTGCAGTCAGTTGAGACTGAAAAGTTCACCTATGCGAGTTGAGACGTTTCTCTTAAACATTGTGACCAGATGAACACGTTTACCTTTCTGAGTTAAGAGACGTATTTTGATCATAATCTAACTAAGGGTATGGGACTGAATCACCTCCACCAAATTTAAGATTATGATCAAAACATTGAAATGCTAGAAAACATTGTCTGCCCATGGGGTCAAAGTGTGGCACTGCATTCTTCTTTTCTGTCTCATATGGCAGTGGTCCAGCTCTTTCTCGCTAGGGAAATATATTTGGTTTAAGCATTTTGATCAATGTGCTATTTGAATGCACGCATGTTTTAGTGCATTTCCAACTATTTGGACTATTATTTCCCTGAAGTTTAACACGCGGTCTTGCAACAATCTAGAGATCCACATATCGCTGCACAATTATATATTTTGCAGCGTTTAACTTGAAAATAATTTTGTAAAATGGAGAAGAAAAAGAGGAAAAACAAGTATTTCCCCTGTTCGAATTTTGACATGGCAGCAACACGTTTGGCAAACGTGTTTCTAACTCCCGGCGTTGTGGGTTAACTGTAGTCGACTCACTTCATGCAGTTATAACTAAAAAGTCAACACGTAGAGATCAGGTTCAACATACTGATCAATTGAAATCCACATGCAGACCTTAGATGCGGATAGACTGACCATAGTCTCGTTTCATCGCTTTCAAATCAGTGGCTCCAACGTGTAGTCACATTTAAACTGCAGAGTAAAGTCAATTGAGAATGTAGGGTTACCTGTTATCCCCAGACGACTCGTCAGCGCTGACTTGTTAATGTTAAGGCTATCCTCACTCGTAAATATTCAGATAAACAGCAAAAGTGCTGTTCTTTTGTCTTGTAGATTGTCTTTTTTATTCTCTGTACACATTTGAGGCTAACACTGCAGTGTCGTGCTTAAGAAGTCACGATAAAATCCTTGTTCAGAAAGACGATGTTTTGCAGATGCGCAGTAAGGCAAATTCTTCTTCATGTTTAATGGTGATCGGTAACCATCGTTTGGTACTTTCTCGCCACCTACTGCCTCAGAGTGGGTATCAGAAAAGTCAACCTATCATCACAATTGTTTTTTTTTTGTGATTTCCATACCTGGATTATTGAGCATGCATCAAGACGCGTCAACCTATCATCACAAATTAAAATTTGACTCATTGGGCTCATGTTAATGTAAAGAAATTCCTCATAAATTCTGGTACTCTCACCTCACTCAACCTATCACAGTGTATTTCTTTCTGCTGCATATTTCTTACAGTGAATAATCAGGTGGACTAATGACATTACTATTCTGTCCTGTGGATACCTCTACCACTCCAGGCTCTCCTTCACCTGCTATCTACTCTCACAACTGATCACAATGCTGTCTGCAAATATCAGAGTCCACAGAAACTCCCCTCTGATCTCATCTGTCAGCCTATCCATTGCCATTGCAAACAAGAAAGGGCTCAGAGCTGATCTTTGATGCAATCCCACCTCTACCTTGAACCAAGTCTTTCTCAATGCTCACCTCACCACTGGCACACTGCCCTCATACATGTCCGGCACCACTCTTTCATACTTCTCTGCCACTCCTGACTTCCTTATACAGTACCGCACCTTCTCTCTCAGCACCCTGCAGTATGCTTGCTACAAATACAGAAAGATACAACATGACTCCTGACTTTTCTAGGTTTCTCCATCAACATTCTCAAAGCAAACATCACATTTGTGGTGCTCTTTGGTGGCATGAAACCATACTAATGTTCATCACCTCTCCTCTTAACCTAACTTCCACTACTCCTTCCCATATCTTCATAACGTGGTTGATCAACTGTATACCTTTAGAATTACTATAGCTCTCCAAATTACCCTTATTATTGAAAAGTTGCCCCACTGTGCTTCTTCTCCAGTCCTCAGCCATCCTCTCACTTTCCTAGATAATGTTAAATGATCCCGTTAAAAACTCCACTGCCATCTCTCTTAAACACCTCCATAAGTGTGTCATCTCAGCCAACCCCCTTTCAACTCTTCATAACTGCCCTCACTTCCCCCTTGCTAATCCACTGCACTTCTAGATTTACTATCAACAGATCATCTAACCTTCTCTTGCTGTCTTTTTCTTCGTTCATTTGCCCCTCAAAGTAATTCTTCCATCTTCTCAATACACATTCCTTATTTCTCAGGAGATTTGCATCTCTATCCATCATTGCGCTAACTTGCTGCACATCCTTCCCAGCTTGGTCTCTCTGTCTAGCCATCAGATACGAGTCCTTTTCTCATTCTTTAGTGTCCTACATTTCCTACGGCTCGATACAACCTTTTCATTACCTTTGCCATTGCTCTCTTTGCTTAAAACCAAATCTCCTTGTGCACAGAGGAAATATAGGACAAGTTTTTCTTTGAATGATGACAGTCCTTTCAATAATTCAACCTCTTCATTTGCTGGTGGACTGCCAATGGACTTGGATGCTTGTTTCCACTTATTTTCATTATCAGCCTTTTTTGAATAGAACACTGTGTTGGCAATGGGGGCTGGTTGAACCTTCTTTGCAAAGTCATTGTTCCATGCACAAGCCTCCATTTGCACACCCACTTTTTGTATAGGTATCCATTGAACAAAATACTAACTGATTGTTATGAGGAATTTTAAAATAAAATTGAGTTGTAACTCACCCAGCCATGCAAATGCAATGTGTAGCAACCGCTGAATTGTTCTTCTAGTTAACTGCAACCCAAGGGACATACAGATCTTTGTTTAGACTTTGAGATGAGGTGACTTCACATTTAAAATAATCACAGAAAATGTAGGCTTTTTATAATGCAAGACAGTTCTAACCGGTCCACTCAAAAATTGTTTTCGAGTTCCTAAACTTTCCAATTTTTCATGGATTCACAAGTGAAAACTTCAGGAGTGTTTACTCTCATGACAGCTATAGCGTTGGCTCTTTCAACCAGCTATGCACTGGAATTTGGTGAGGGAATTTGTCCTTAATATCTATCTTAAGCTTCTTCAGTTAGCCTATTGCTTTTCTATATCCCTTTCTAACGCCTGCAAACTGTACAATGCCACGTTTTACTTGACTAAGTGTTCACTTTCACTGCAGCAACTCATACACATGCAGAATTTTGATTAAGTCAACTAGGAACCAAGAATATACTTGTTCCTAATCATGTCCTTCCCCATCAATCTCAATAACCATCTCAGCATCTTCAACTCTGCCAACTCCACCTGTCATTTTGTCAGTGCTACTGTGTCCAAACTACACAACATATCTGCTCTCACTACCATCTTGTGAACCTTCCTTCACTCTTGCTGGTGCCCTTCTGTCACACATGGCCCCTGACACTTTTCTCAGGGCTAGACTACGCACCTGATAGTGGGGCGTTACGGATTCGGCTAAATGTGACGGATTCCTTATAAAGTGCTTTGACTGGATGGTTTCTAGACCACACATCCATCCAACATCAACCCCTAAACTAGAAAAGCGATACATAAAAATGAGCATATTTACCATTCTCCACCCATTGCATTGCACACTGCCTTGCACTGTCTTCTGCACTCCATTACTCTGGACAGTTGGCCACAAGTGTTAAACTCCTCCACCTTCCTCATCTCTACTCTTTGCTTCTCACATTTTCACTGTCTCCCCTCTCGTTCACACATATGTATTCCGTCTAGCGCCCACTGACTTTCACTCCTCCTCTCCAGACTCAATTCCACATGCTGCCCCCCTACTCTCACCACGGAGAGCCATTGCTGTGGTTTTATATACATTAGCACTAGCTCGCCTTGGAACTGAGAATAGCGGCTGACGCCTGGCGCCAAAATCCCAAAACATGAATTCCTCCAGTGTCTAAATCAAGCCTTCCCGTTAAGATATCAACCGAAAACCTCTTTTGAGGAAGATTTTTGTAAGATGTGTGTGTATTTACCTGTTACTTTGTACGACGAAGTCACAACGCCGTCCATTCGACAAATCTCCTGGTTGTTCGCACGCAAACCGAAAGACCAAAATGCATTTGGTGGAGTAAAATAGTGCTCAACGCTGCCGCCTTGTGACCACGATTAGCAATAACAAGTGAGACTGTGCATCCCACTTATTAAAGTGATACCTTGTCTTTTCTTGTCTCAGTAACACTCATCCCTGTTGATAGATGTGTTTTTAGGTACCAACATGTGGCTAAGCTAAATCTTATTTTCTTTCACTGGTAGACCTGCTACGGTGGAAGGCATTAACATTTTGATGTTTCTCATTTAGGAGACAATTTGATCCAGATCGACTTACAGGGGGTCAGCAGTTTTCAGGGCCTCTTTATGTTGTCAATAGGCATTTTAAGATTACTGAATAGTAATCAACGGATCAACCTTATCATCGTCAAGACTACATGCGATATTTAAGTACAACTGGTTTAAGTGTGTACCAGGCAGAACACAAATGCTAATGCAGGTAAAGTAAAAGACAAAAAACAAAAACTGGGTAACATTATGAAGCAGATTTCTTATGTTGCTTTTTCCCCCCAGCTGAGTCATCAACCCAGGTCCTAGTGGAGAAATGATCTGCTATACCCTGTAGTGGCACCTTTCTGTTTTAATGAATGTAGCACATGTGGTGGTGGGCTAGGACAATAAAGAACACAACAAATATCAACTGATCCATCTTCGTCCTCCGATATACTTTATTATTACTTGTTGAAATTCATTCAACTTCGATAAGACATTGTTTAATTAGGCTAGGGGCAAGAAATATACAGAAAGGGTCAACGTCCCATTCTTGGTAACCAAAATGTAAGCTAGCATGCTAAGTTGTTGTTTGGTAATTGTCAGATGATTTTAATAAGCAAAATACAGTCTCCTTCCTCCTGACCTCTCTCGTTGCAGGCCATCCACTTTTGGGAGTGATAGATTATCTCATCAGATTTGGTCCATAACAACAGCTGCTGAGGAATCGGACTCACTGAGGAAACCTCTTTAGACATGCAGAGCCTGAGTCACAGGGAAATACACCAGAGAAGCACCAACCTCTCCATAAGCCAGCCGTGAATCACCAACATAGGTAGATCAATGACAAACAAGGTATTTGTCCATGTTGTGCATTGGCTCTTTTCACAGTTGTGTAACAATAAACCTGTCAGAATCTCAAGATAGAGACAGATCAAAATACACAGTGATGTCAAGACCTTAAACAAAGGTGATTCAGGTGGAACTGTTTACTATGTTAGCTAGCAGCAGCTCATGAGTATATTGCCAATGACAAGTTTAACAGGAAAACCTATGTACACTATAGATTTCATCAATATACATGATGATGCTTTCATACACTTTTATTCATGAGCCTGTTAGTTTTGTAAGTGTTGTGAAATTGACATCAAGCTAAGTAATATTTTTTGAATGATCACAGTCAGCGATTTCATGAGGTCAACACATTAAACAGTTTAAGATGAGTTTTTCACAGTCCACTAGTCCGCAGACTGAAGCTACCAGTGTTCCTGTTGTCTGTTTTGTTTGGACAGAAACAACTCAGTAACGGCAGCATGTGTGAAGAATTCAAATACAAATATTTATTTTTTTGCCCAAAAGCCCTTCTACTGAATATATAAAACATTAGAAATGGCAGTGAAGGCCAGATATGGATGATAAATAAAATCGACAGATTTTGTTTGCGTATTTTTTTCACCCCAAAACAGTGGATCCTTGGATTGTAAGAGTGGGGTTTTGATGGTGGGGCGGGTGGGAGAGGACTGAATGGTTAAACTGAAATTGAGCAAAACAGGCCTTCATTATTACAGGACAGATGGGAAACACAAAGTCTATTCTAAACATCATTTTTCCCAACATGCATGCATTTGGGACTGACTACTCACCACCACTCTTAAGCACTAGACTGTTCATAACAACACCATTGGAGTGATAGTCGCATTTTGAGTGCTTGACTGGTTTTGAGTTGCTGCTGAATGGGCTATTATAATCCCTCTCTGGTCATTTAGAGAAGCATGTCAAGAGTTAATTGTGACCGGTCTTCCTGTGTTCATTTTATGGGGCATGTGGTTAGTCATTACAAATGTAGACAGGATTACAGCTGCATGCGTACATTCAGGCAGCTCTTGACTTTCCCATATTTTATTGCCCTCCAAAATGGAGGCCATCCGTCCATCTATCCATCCATCATCAATTGATTATCTGAAATTGAATCATAGAGCCATGCTGGAATCTATCCCAGTGCTCAATGGGTGAAAGGCATGGAGGCACCAGGGATAGGCCATCACTCCATCTCAGTCTTGAGCAGTTTAGTGTTCAGTGTCTTGCTCAAGGACACTGCGACACGTTTTCTGCAGGGGCCGGGGATCGAGCCACCGACCTTCTGATTACTAGATGACTGCCCTATCTCCTGAGGTATGGTGACCCATACTTTTTAAAATGGAGGCCTGTGTTTGAATTGGTTGAATGTGTTGGCTGAAAAAGGAGAATCCATTTTTTCAAGATAAAGCAATTCCGATTTCTTAGGTGGGTTTTGAGATGTACACCGATCAATAACAGAATGAGAGGTCTGTTTCGTGCGTCATAGTTAGTCCCCGCATTGTGGGGGTGGACACACACTTAATTGAAGCTTTGGGGATTAAGGCTGGATGCCCTTCCTGCCCTTCCCCAGCCTCTGGCTTGTCAGTTCACAGATAACAGAATAATGCTATAAAAATGGACCATATTTGCAGAGAAAATATAATATAATATAATAAACAAGCAAACTCAATGTAAGCATATGTATGTATTTCTTTTACTCAGCTCAGGGCATATGAGCAAGAATTACAGGTAATTGCACATAATTTAGCACTCTAACAGTCAACAGTGTTAAATCTGATTAGATCAAAGCAGTGATAGTAAAATCAGTTCTGAAAGCAGTCTTCTCTGTTGTGTCAGCCACCAGGACACCGAACAAGGCTGCAACGACGGACTTCATAGCTATGAGGAATTTACACCTCAACCAAAGGTTTATTCCTTTCCTCAGCGAGCATTAAAAAAATGAGCCACACAGCACCTGGAAATGTTGAAATAAGGAAATGTACCACTGTTAAAAAGCACAATGCAAAGGCAGAATACGTTCATGCATAAGAAACATTACTTTGAACAAAGGAACTCACAAGTCTTTTCCGCAGCCCAGGGGTCCAAAGAACATTTCGCTTGGTAAGCAAACCTTTCTGCAAACCCCGCCTATGCTTGAACAGGACCATGGAAAAGCTGCAGCCTCATTCTCAACAACTGTTTAACAAAATGAAAAAGATTAGAATTTCTACATCTCCATACATTCATATTTTTAGCTTCTGCTGAGTAAATCTCCTCTTAAAGCTTAACCACTGACAGTCAACGAACATCAGCAGAAAATAATAAAGTGATATCAAGGCCACACTTACTAATGAGTGATAAGACAACCAAGAGGGCCAAAACCATCACACGGCAGCAAGACATCCTTGTCTCTGATATGGTTTCCCAAAGGCTCTTGGTCCAAAATGATACTCCGAATGCTCGGCCTTAGGTCAGTTTTTATTTTGGTCTTAAAGGAGGAGGGAAGTTGCATCCCAGTGCTCATGTTTTATTATAGAATTAGTGGGTCCCTGGAAGAGCATAACGCTTTTAATCAAATTTAGGTAAAATGACATAATTGTGCGAAGATCTTGTGATTAACTTCGGTCATGGGACAGGCAAAACTGACTGCCAAGAAAAAGGTAAAACCTTGTTCTCTGCTGATGTGAATCTCATGTTTCTGCTTAACGTATTTCTGTCAGGGAGTGTTGTCCTTAACACACAGGGACAGTAGAGAAGCATGTCCTAGAGTGCTTGTGTGTCAAAGGTCTGAGAGAGAGTTTAGTGGCTGTCACTGATACTTGCAGGGTTTTGTAGGGATATGATTTTCAGAGCTTACGAACAGCATTGAAATTGATATTCCAATGCCACATATATAACTTGG
>OMLC01104653.1:0-11297 GCA_900302585.1 Regalecus glesne
CTCACTGACTGTATTTAACCCTAATCTCAATTCTAATCTAATCCTAATCCTAATTCTAACCCTAACCTCACACCCAAGTCTTAGGTCTAAAATCGACCCTTAAATAAGTGAGAACCAACCAAAGTGTCCTCACATGGCAAAAATGTCCCCATTCTGACGGCTAAAAAACCTCAAACTGGTCCTCACAAGGATAGGATGTATGAGGACGCACACACACTTATACTTCTGTTTCTATCTTTGTGAGCCCCCCCCCTACTATTTACTTAATTCATTCCCATTCCCTTAAGCCTATCCCTCACCCTAACCTTGACCTCGTGCGGTTTCTGACCCCCAACACAAATCTTAGCCCTAAAATTGACCCTTGAGGGAGTGAAAAATGTCCTCTCTGTGTGAAGAAGTCCTCATTCTGATGATTAAGAACTCAAAATGGTCCTCACAAAGATAGGTGTGCAAGTACGCACACACACACACACACACACACACACACACGGATGGAGGCCATGGCGGGACAGCACAGCCATACTTACAGGTACACGGGCTTTAAGAGAAGGTGAGATGGTTTCTCATTGACATGGTAGAGTGGGAATGGCTCAAATCCACCAATAAAATCAACTGAAATCAAAGGATCAAACACAAACAAATGGAGTGATTCACCAAACAGACAACAGAAAATAAATCAGTAAAGGAAAATAATAAAAGAAATAATGATTGAAAATGACAAACACAGACGCGTGGTTGAATCAAACAGTACATGAGGAGGAGTGTAACAGTGGGCTGATTTGGGGGCCGTGGAGCATGTGATGTGGAGGACAGTCCGCCGAGGACAGAGGGGTTCAAACCTGTGCTGTAGAGATGAAAAGTCCAATCTAACAATAACAGATTCCTCTGTGAAGTGTTCCAAAGAGAGAAATACAACTTCCAACAGTGCCTCTCTACACTAAACAGTTATCTTGAGCATCGCTGAGACGCCATCAGACAGCGTCCGCTAGCTGACGTCACTTTGAACATGGTAATCCTTACTTCCTGGTTCACTGCTACCTTTGGAGAGCCACAACAAGACACATTTAACTGTATAAGAATAGGTGAACATAAACGCTACAGTCAGGGCCTCTAGTGGTGTAGAGGGGTAAGACACCTATGTTCAGTTCATCTCTGTGTCATGCAGTCGGGTGTTTGAATCCCAGCTGTGCCGTTTCCAACCACAGCCAGAGGTCCATAGTTAGTGGGTCATAATTGGCTAAGCCTCACATGGGTATAAGGGTTAGGTTGGATAAAGTATTGTGGGTTCACTAGTGTCCCCCTCTGGGTGGTCCAGGCCTCTTGGTTAAGTGAAGGGAAAGTAGTCTGCTTCATTCTCCTCTGACGGCCAAGCACTGTGCTTTCCCCACCAGACCATGATGTGTGGACTAGTGAGGGCTAGTGGTCATGTGACTTGGAGGAGACACATGCTACCACTTCCTCCTTCCTGTTGATGTTCTAGAGGGGATCAGAGAGACTGACCCAGCAGTAGGACCCTCAGGGAGTTCAGGTGGGGGTCGGATCAAATTTAGAAAAATAAAGAAAGAGAAAAAGAAAGTAATCACCGTTGCTCATGTTACGGCTGCCTGCCTACAGCCCGACTGTGCTCCATCCTGACTACTCCTACGTACACATTGCTGTTTGAAGGGGCATCCAGAGACTTTTTGCCTCGTCATTTTATCATTGAGTTGGTTCTGCTCCTACGGTGTGAGGATGAGCCTGGCACACTGGAGGCCTTGCTTTCGACTTCGCCTTGCCTCTGCCAGGGGATATAAAAGTTCCTCGGGAAACGCGGGAGCTCCTTCGCAGGCACACATTACGGCCTGACGTAGCCCTCTCTCTGAACTCTCCTCTTCTGCCGCGATCGTCTTTTGAGACGGTGCCTGGGAGTAAGTGCAGGTATCTTGTTGCTAAGCCATGAACAAAAAAGGAGAGGAGCTGCCTGGTTGTGTGTGTGTGAGATAGTTGATGTAAGAGATACTGCTGCTGGAAGTCACCTGGTGCCTCTTTGAAGAAGACAAACTCGCATTGCCTTGAACCTTTTTATCAAGGTTGACCAAAGGTTGAAGTCATCAAATCGGTACCGCATTGCAATTTGTTTGGACACAGGAAATTATGTGAAGCACGGGCTAATTTAGATCAGTCTGGAGAGGATGCATCAGGCTGTCGATGTGGTATTTTTTTTCTCCCTCTGCTTAATGCAGAGACAAGTGCCGCTCCCCAAAGAGGATACAAACTGTCTCTTTGACATGTTCGTCTACAGTGAGGAGGAGAGTGGAGACAGTGGGAAGCGGTGGAGGCTGAGTGAGAAACAGGGAGGCTGGTGGGATAAGAAACGGGTCAGTCCAGTAGCAGCTGTGCTGCTGAGGAGATGAATGCAGATAAGCCAGATAAGCTGCAGAGGAGCAAGTGGTGCTGTGACCTTCTCCAAAAACAAAGTGTTTACGACGATAACAGTGGATCAGGATAAACCACAGAAAAGGCCAAGGTGATGAACGTTCTGATGTCCATTTAAAGGAAATCAGCCTATTTTTGACTAAGTAATGGTTTTGACCTTTTATCACCATGACGATGACCAAATTGCCCCCCAAAAAGGAAATTTGACATTTTGGGGATCATATATGTATATAAAATTTTTCCCCTCTGTTTGAAGAGATAGCAGAGAGAATAACAGGTAATGCAGAGGAGAGGGAGGGGCTGACTTGCAACGAAGGGCCTGGGTCAGACTCAAACCCGGGCCCCTGTGGTAAAGATTCTGCCTGGCGCGGTATGAGCTCCACCAGGTGAGCCACTGGAGCGCCTCTACAGAGCTCATTTCTAAGTACGTCAGTGCGACAGCTGGTTTTCATCAAGTTTCAACATTTTTAAAAAAAATGAACAGCTGTAACAGGTGACACGGGCAGATACACCCCCCCAAAATAAGACATCTCCAGGGTGGGGCTGTTATTTAAATCAAGTGAAGCTGAAACAGACTGGATATGAGTTGCAGATGAAGGAACAACCGCACATGTCATAAAGATAGCACCACTGAGCCAATCAGCTACTTCCAAGCTAGATACAATCTCTGAGACAACAAGAACCACGAGACAAACCTGATGGCAAATTACAATAAAATGATCCAGTTCTGCACAACGGCAAAGAGTTGTCTCCTCTTTTGTGTTCCCTCCTTCATCTGCTTCTCTTTCCTCAGTCGCCAAACACGTATGCACTCAACTGTTCCACCGCAGCTGCAAAACACACGTCCTCCGAACTCGTGCATCAACACGCCAACCAGCGCGCACACGGACCCACACACTCACTCACTGACACACAAATGCAGTTCGACAGTCGTTTAAGATATGATGAGGATGTCTAAGTCGTCGGAACAGGCCCCCCCCGTCTGCTGATATCTACTTTATAAGGTCTGGAGCTCGGAGGAGACTGGCTGCAGCTGACAGGCTGCCTCATGGCCTCTCCCTTTGTGTGTGTGTGTGTGTGTGTGTGTGTGTGTGTGTGTGTGTGTGTGTGTGTGTGTGTGTGTGTGTGTGTGTGTGTGTGTGTGTGTGTGTCCTGGTGGAGATTGTAGAGCAGTCTCACGGTATGTTAGGAGGAGGAATTCTGATGAGAACTATACAGGTGCTTAAATGTGTGGTCCAATCTTTACATGTCTACTGCTTGTCTGCCTAACACACCTTAAATCACACACTTCCCCCCCGAGTTATTAAACAAAGCAACTCAAGCTTGATCTGTGCTCATATTAATGATTAAAGATGAAGAGATAAGTTAGAATAATATAAGCTGGGCCAATATAAACTTAATTAATCCCTATAGAGAATATGACCTGTGCAGCAGCAAGTGCATTGTATAGTTTGGCATCACCCTCTCATACCATGATGAGCAATGAATCTACTATCTGTTTGGGTAATGTCTGCATCCATCTCTGTTATTTGATATTGGTGTGTTCGACAACAACCTCGGAGAGAGACCACCTGGCTTATTCAAGGAGGGAGCGCCATTTTCTCAGTTTGCATCGTATGGCTCCAAACATAGCCCTGCTCATTTAAACCTATGGGGAATAGAAGAGGGGTTTTTTTTGTCTTCTTCTTTGTCAAAAATGATGAACATCCTAATATAAAGTCGGCATAGCTCAGGAGGTAGGGTGGTCATCTAGTAATTGGATGGTTGGTGTTTTGATCCCCAGCCCCTGCTGAAAGCATGTCAAAGTGTCCTTGAGAAAGACACTGAAACTCTCAACTGCTCAGGTCCTGAAATGGAATGGTGACCTGTCCAGGGTGTTTGCCCACCTTTCACCCAATGAGCGGTGAGATAGGCTCCAGCATGACTCTGAAGACCTGACTTTGGAGAAGTGGTTGATGATGGATGGTCAGATGGATGGATGAGTATCCGATGAGAGTCTGATTGTATGAAAATACAAGATGACTTTATTGGTGCCATGAACCAGCACAGCTTACATCTCTTAAACGGAACCTCTGGGAACATTTTCTGTCATCCACCCATCATTCACATTACTCCCTCTCTCTCTCTTTCTCTCTCTTGCTCTATCTCTAATGGCCAGGTGGTGATGGACCACATGAGGAGGAAGTGTAAATGCCACGGGACGTCAGGGAGCTGCCAGCTGAAGACCTGTTGGCAGGTGACCCCGGAGTTCCGGCTGGTGGGCTCGCTCCTCAAGGAGCGCTTCCACATAGCCACGCTCATCAAGGCCCACAACCGCAACACTGGGCAGCTTGACCACTCCCACCACAACAGCCACCACCACAACAACCACCACAACAACCACCACCACCAGAGCAACAACAACCACCATCACTCACATCGCCGGCGGCCCAGCATCAACGAGCTGGTCTACTTCGAGAAGTCACCGGACTTCTGCGAGCGAGACCTGGGCTCGGACTCGGCGGGCACACAGGGCCGGATCTGCAACAAGACCAGCCCTGGAATGGACAACTGTGAGAGCCTCTGCTGTGGACGGGGTCACAACATCTTGCAGCAGACTCGAAGCGAACGCTGCCACTGCAAGTTCCACTGGTGTTGCTATGTGGTGTGCGAAGAGTGCCGGATAACAGAGTGGGTCAGTGTCTGTAAATGAAGAAACACACACACACACCAAGAGACTGAACACGCAAAAGGAAAAAAATAAATAAATAAATGGACCTTTTAATTGTTGTTTTTCTGAAAGGGGGGGCTGACTGTAACAAGATTCCTTCTTCTTTTTTTTTTTGCGATGGACTGCTTTTGTTTTGTTTTGTCTTGTTTTGTTTCGTTTAGACCATACCAGAGCAGAAGAGCTCTATTTGGTATAACACATGTATTCTCTGTGCACATTGGGGAAAAAGTGTGCACATGCACCATGTGTCCAATACTGCCACATCTCACCGTGTGGACAATTATCGGCTTGCCTCTCCACATAGAGGAACAATGAGCTTTAACCAGACTCTAGGTTCTTGGATGATGAATTTTGACAAGTTGATGAACACCTGAACTCTTAACGATTCAGACCGAGGTTCTGAAAACAACATACAGCACATTATTAAAAGGATGCCTGTCCAGCATTTAACAGCTCCACGGACTTCTGTTGAGCTTAAAGGGAGAAGAGATAAGTCTTAATGGAGAGCAAAAATGACCAGAGCGCCATAGTGAATTGACGTGGAATGAGTTCAAAAGGTATCCACGTAGATCCCAGTCTTAACTTTCAGAATTAAGAACATGAAATCTGAGCGTCAAGATCTATTTGACCTGATCCCTCTTTAGGTTTAAAAAGAATATTCAATATAGTATCCTGCTACAAGGTATGGGCGAAAGTCAGCGTATGTATCTTTAATAAAGGACAGATGAACCATGTTGAATGGTTCAATTGGAAACCATCCCCATACCTACTAACAGAGAGATGCATGCATGTCATTAGATAGGTCATGGCACCGGGTTTGCCAGGATGGGACACACATGGTAGGGTTAGTGCCTTGCTCAGTACTGGTTGCACACTCTTATTGAACACTCTTAGACGTAATAACAGTTTACGGCTGGGAGTTATTGGTTGAGCCAGGGTTTCAAAGATGGGCAGCATCTTGGACTTCAGTTTGACCCATTTGACCTTCGAACCCCGATGTGTGCAGTTTATGGATCCCTCAATGGATCTCCAGTACGTGGAATACACATGGGAGGGCACGGACTAGAATATCCCCATGAGAAAGGACCCTTTGGTTACCTGACAGATTGAATCTTTGAATAACAGGTCCGTTTCTACACGTCATGATTAGTCCCCACGTTGGAAGGATGGACATGGACTTAGATGGAGCATAGAGGATTAAGCCTGGATGCCCTCACTGACACCCCGTTGTGGGCTCAAACCCGCAACATCTGGCTCAAATTGTCCTTACTGCCTCCACTAAATCCTCCTACCAGGCTCCCCCACCATGTTCATAGTCAAAAGAGGAAAGCTTCAGTTCGAGGGTAATTGTATGGGGTAATTTCAAGATATGCCTTTGAGACAATGTTAAACTACAGTGGTTTGTACAGTTGTTTAGATGTGTTGTCTTGAAAAACACCCCAAAACAGAGCCACCGTATTTCCACTTCCTTCTGTGTTCATATTAAACAAATGTTTAACCAATCATCTGTGTTGCATGGGGCATAATGTAAGATCCCCATCAGAGTACTTCATCCCAGAGTATGGGCCTCAAAAAAACATGTTCAGCATCTGCGGATTTCATCATGAACTGGATCTTGACATCAGTCTGCGTATGTCCATTTATTGAAAATGATTACAAGACAGTAAAGTGCTACACAAACTGTCCATTGATAAATTCACAAGTGCCTCAGGAGACTGAGTGCACCTTACGATTTCTTACACTATAAACACACGAAAGTCATCATTAGTCAAAAGCTTTTTTCCTGCAATGAGCTGTGTGCCACACTGTAAGCATCTCATCATACTATATTTATGCTCACCTGCTTCACACCTCTTTAGTGTTTGCTCCTTTCGTCAGATGTACATCCGGGGACATTTCGATCTTGAGTTCAAGGCCTCCAGATAACATCAGTTGATATGGATTTCTATCTATGCACATATTTTAAGATCCGATTGGATCTCAGGACCCTTCTACAAGTGAGTTTCATCATAAGTCCATGTAATTTATTTAAAGCAAACACTTTTCTGTGTTTATAAAGAAAACAGTGGACCCTGAAATTATGTTTCTGGTGTTTAGGCACAGATTATTTTAATGCAGATAGGTAGTTTGCGCATGAAAGCATGGTGTTCAGGAGAACTCTGGGGTATATCAGCAAAATGCATTTTTTTTTCTTTTCATGTCATAAATGTATTGTATGTATGTATTTTTATGTTTAAAATTGTTATTATCTAAGTTATTTTATTTTTGTGAATAACTTAATATTTGTAAAACAATAAAGACCGTAATATTGAAAGGGACCTTAATGTGATGAAAGAATAAAATACATAAAAGCAGTTCCTTTGGTAAGAGAAATAAACAGTTTTATATTTGTTTTGTCCTGAGTCCACAGCTGTCAGAATGTTTATTATGATCTACTTTTCATATCTCAGAGGTTTTTCAACTTCTCCATCCCAGTCATGTGAACCCACAACAAAAAGTCTCAGCATTTGTTTTAGGCTTTCCCCAATCCATCCATCCACCCATTGTCAACCGCTTATCTGACGTCGGGTCGTGGAGCCTATCCACTGCTCATTCGGTGAAAGGGCAGGGAAACACCCGGATTAGATTGGCATTCGGTCTCAGGGATTGAGCAGTTTGTGATTCAGTTTCTTTCTCAAGGACACCTCTGCACAGTTTCTGTTGGGGTAAGGGAATCACCAATCTCACAAGTCTTACTAGTCAACCGCCCTACCTCCTGACTTACGCCACCCCTAGTGCTACCCGATAGATTTGGATTTTTCTACTGTATCTACCACTACGTTTGGCCATTTCCGTTAGGGATCGCCACAGCGGATCATCAGTCTCCATCTCTTCCGGTCCTCTGCATCTTTGTTTGTTACACCAGCCACCTGCATGTCCTCCCTCACCACATCCATTAACCTCCTCTTTGGTCTTCCTCCTGCCCTCTTACCTGGCAGCTCCATATTCAGCATCCTTCTCCGGATAAACCCAGCATCTCTCTTCCACGTATGTCCAAACCATTTCAGTCCTCCCTCCCTTACATTGTCTCCGACCCGTCCAACCTGAACTGTCCTTCTAATATACTCATTCATAATCTCATCCTTTGTCACTACCAATGCAAATCTTAACATCTTCAACTCTGCCACCTCCTCTCTTTATGTCAGTGGCACTGTCTCCAAACCATACAACATCGGGGGTTTCACCACCATCTTGTAAACCTTCCCATTCTCTCTCCTGTCCCAAACCAAGACAGCCAATCATGATACTCTTCTCCACCCTGCCTGCACTCTTTTCCTCACCTCTCCTCCACACTGCTGTTCCTTTGAATAGTTGACTCCAAGTATTCAAACTCATCCACCATCTTCACCATCACCATGGTGAGCATCCTCACTATTCCGCTGTCTTTCCTCGAATTCACGCATATATATCCCATCGTTTTCTACCGTATCACGAGTCATAATAGTAGATTTTGAAGGTACGTAGGCGAAATATTGGTTAAGAAGACCTAAAATAAAACAGTCTAAGGGTATCGCTGGATCTGAGAATGACGAGATACCAGTGGGATTTAAGAGCAAACTATCAGGGGAGACACTGCCCAACATATCACCCAAACAAAGGAAAATCTACACAATACAGCATTCACACATCAGGTGTTTTTTACACAGGTAACTTCATTGGAGATAAAAACCGCAGACCTGTGGCAAGAGGGTATCCCCCAGTCAAGTTCAGGCACTCGGTTGAGCAGCTCCTGCTTGCGTGCATAAAGCAAACCGTGATGAGTGTCCTGACTCACTGATGAATTCTGTGCCCCGCGGGGTGTTATGAAGTCACTAAGTCAAGTGTAAGAATCCAAGAGATACGCTTTCAAATTAAGTACATGTGCAGCAAATAGACAGGCGCAATTCTGGAGCAGCACTATTCCTACGCAAACATACCACTTATCCTGGCAGACGATGAAGAAAGTGTTGGTAATGTTTGCCTACCACCCCCCCCTTTTTCTAAGTAGTGTCCAGTAGAGCCAAGTGCACGCGGTGCACCTTTTCACTGTGTTTCAACTGCAAACAGAGCTAAACGATTATTAGACTACGCCTCTCCTCACATGGTCCGCATGCCTCTGTGTTACTACGTGTCTGCACACACAGACACGTGTTCACGTGCAGGGCTGTATGTGCAGAAATGACAGGATAACAACTGTGTGCAAATTGCATGGGTAAGTACATTCGAGACTGGCATTTCATCTGGGGATGTATCCATGTCTGTGTTTATGGTTGCCTGATAAACAAGTAAATGAACCTTTTCACAGATTTCCCCGAAGCCACTTCCCCTTATTGACAGAAGGCCTCAGCAGTAGCTAAATTATAGTGCAGCAGATCTACTTGGTCTTAAGTGAACAGTACATCTGCAAAAAAATAAACCAAAAGTCACTTGCGTGAGGTCATTAGGAGCACCTCATTATTTTATTTTATTTTTTTTAAACCTATGGGGTCTGTCATCGTCTTACGTGGAAAGAAACAGGGACGGACCAATCCCATAACTATTCGGAGCCTAAAGAGATATTATAATCCTCAATAAATACTTGGTTAATATCATATGACAGAGAAGAAAAAAGCCCATCAATCTTCCTGAGAATAGCTGGTGCCTGCAAGTGTCAGAAACGCCAGGCCTGGGCTTGTGTGTTGAGTTTATTTCAACAGTGGCTGTTATTTTGAAAGAGAGCAGGTCACAAAGTGACTACAGATTTGAGTTGAAACAACACTATACTGGTGAGTGAGATTTATTATGTTATGATCCCAGTGGCATGAACCAGCAGGTCCACATCTCTAGCTTATACACTGTAAGTTTCCTCAAGGACAAGATCGAGTTCTGGCGTAACATGATGACGTCCATTAAGGACTCCCGGTGCACATTGACGTTCTGGAACATTTGGTATTAAGGAGTAGTATCGTAGTATCGTCAACCTGCAAAATGACTGGAAATGCATGTTACACGTGAAATGTTGCACATGCACTGGTAAATTATTAGCAGATAATGGTGGAATAGCTGTTAGATAATATCCATCTATCTATCATCAACCACTTATCTGAAACGGGGGGAACTGGAGCCTATCTCCGTTCTCATTGGGCGAAAGGCGGGGTACACCCTGTATAGGTCACCAGTCTATCACAGGGCAGAGCAGGTGAGGGAAAAGTGTCTTGCTCAAGGACACCTCGACACGCTTCTCTGCAGGTGCGGGGATCGAACCTGCAACCTTCAGATCGCCAGGCGACCGATCCACCCATCGAGTCATGCTGCCCTGTTTGCTGACATCTCCTGTTAAATAATTCCATGTGCAATTTTTAACTGCCATGTTGGGTTTTGTTTTGCCTCTGTTCTGTTTTGCGTTTTGCTGCTTTAAAACACTGCAAATTTACCCTTGTGGGGCTAATGACGGATTTCTTATCTTTAAATCCTGTGGTTTAACATTGAATCATGATCATTTTATCCTACTAAAATCTTCTAGTTGACAAGACTGGCATTTCACTGAACATCTCCCCGTGTTACAGTCATGCAGAGCAGTAAATGAAACTCTCATGCAGTTCTGGTGAGACAGCCATGCATGTACTGAAAAGCACCTAAAGTTAACCAAAGTGTTTTCTGATATACAAAAAAAAAAAATACTAGATCTCCATCCATCCTCAACAACTGCTTATCTGAACTCGGGTAGTGGAGTAACTCTGAAGCTTTTCAAATCCCTGATTTGGCGAAAGGACGGGAAACACCATTGACAGGTCAACATTTGATCAAATGGCTTGAGCAGTTAAAGGTTCAGAGTCTTGCTCAAGGACACTTCAACACGCTTTCTGCAGGGGTCAGCGGTCCTCCGATTACTAGATGACTGCCTTACATCCTAAGCCATGTCACCCCTTCACGTAGCCATGGAATACGCCCGTAATATATACATTATTCAATACAGTTTTAATAAAAGCTTCAGGCAAGGAAAGCCAACCAGTTTGTCCGCTTTCCTTGAAACGCTTGACATTTTGTTAAGTTTTGTCGAGACATTTTGTTAGGGTCAGAAAGTTTTTCAGGAAACTGAAATGCATTACTACTTTGATGCCAATCACCCAACTGTCAACACTGATGTTAATTCATTTCAATCCTAATTGCCTAG